>VZTT01041602.1:7488-17594 GCA_013400855.1 Buphagus erythrorhynchus | reverse complement strand
CGTAGAAATAGATAATTTCTAGTACTAAAAGTGATTAAATTTGGTGAATTTCCAACTTGTATTTTAACAATGCATTACCTCCTGAACTGCTGCATAAATATTAATAGACAGCCTGCTATGGAACTTTTGCCCGTGGTGCCCTTGGACAGCCATAATCACGGCGAGGGGAGCAAAGGAGATGAGAGGGAGCCCTGAAGATGGAGGTTCTATCCCCAGCTTCACAGAGCCACCCTGGGTCAGACACTTTCCCTGCACTCTCACAGATCAGCACCATCTCAAAGCCTTGACTTTGTCTGGTAGGAGATGAAAATCCTGCAGACATTCATTTGCCCCTTGCTCATCCAAAACACAACCCCAAACACCCCGCTGATGCCAAGAAGAGCAGCGCCGATTTTTCCCCAAATTAGCCAGGCCCTTTTTTTTTTTTTTTCCACACAGTGCTTTTAAATTTCATCTGCAGATGTTTGTTCCTCTAATCACCTCCAAAATGGGTGCATGGCATTTATCTACCTGCATTTCCTCCCTCTGATATAATCTCATTAAAAGTCACGGTCGCTCCGGCTGCCATTTGAAAGAGGCCAAGTGCCCACAGATCCCCTGAAGTCATGCTCAGCCTTCATGAAAATTGGCCAATTATTTAGTTCCCTAAATATGGACTTTGGGGGCTGAAATTCAGAATATCTTCTTGGAAAACCTTTCTGGTCTGCCATAAACCAGCTCTCTGAGAGGACAACACTATTGATTTTTGCCACCCTAATACAAGAATACCACTCAAAACCTTAAAATACTGGCAGTAAAAGGCACGAGGAGAAGATATTTCTGTCTGCAAACATCTACTGCCCAGCTGTGTTTTGGATACAGGTGGACTGTGCTAAGGGTTAAGTTAATTTAACTTTCACCAAGTTAGAAAGCTCTGAAAGTTTAATCGCAAATGAACTCCAGTGGGCAGTTTGGTAGCTCCCAGACAAATGTTCTCATTTTTATTCTTTATAGGCACTGCTCAAATCCTCGTAAACCATATTTAAGGAGGGAGAAATTTCATGAGGGGAGGGAGCTGTTTTATATGACAGAATAAGAGAAAAAGGCAACTTACTGTTTTAAAATTTAAATCCGGCCAAATTACCAGAAATGCTGCTGGAAACAGAATGCTGAGAATTCATTATTTTGTTTCAAAGTTAGTTTATCATAAATCTGCCCTCTGACACGTAATAACTAGTAACATTTCGAAGGTTATTTGATAGTAAGTTCAACAGTGTAGGTGACTGAACATGTGAGCTGCATGATAATGAGTCCCAGGGGAAATCAGGCTTTAGGATGCAGGGTGAAGCATCCCTAGGCTTGTATTCAAATGGAAAAAACATATTCAAAAGTTTATTGTTTATCTCCTAAGAACATCAAATAATACACAGGCCTTTGAATCAAATGTATAAAGCACACTGGAGGACTATTTGCTGGGGGGAAAATGCCTGATTTGATCCAAATTCAAAAAAACTAATAGCTCATACACTGAAATGCACAGAGCGGTTTTGATATAAAAAGTGGAGGGGAGTTTTTGGGTTTGTTCTCTTGCAGAACTGAGAGGCACAGGCAGTCAATTTGCTCCTGCAGCAGGCTCTGGAAAGAGGAGCTCGACAGCTTTAAACCCAGTTGCTCTCAAACCCTCTGCCTTTCGGTACAATAGAGTCCCTTAAGTGTGACAAATACAAATTGCCCTGCTCGGCCTGAATTTCATCTCCAAAATGCAGTGGTGGTAATTGATTAATTTGTAGTGTACAAACTAATTTGAAGCCAATACTGAAAGTGGAAGGGTTTATTTCTCAGCAGGGAGGTGGGGTGCAAACACCCCACTCTGCCAGGATGACGCAGTCCCACCTCTCAGCTCATTAAGCTCTTACCTAACGAATCCTGTGCTGCTCTTATCAAATCAGGGGTACTTTAGGCATTGGCTGTGCTGGAAAAGCACGTGAGACAGAACTTTTTTATTTATAAACCCTCTGCCTGGCAAATGGCAAGGGTAGGGACATTCCAAGCCCTTAACCACGCAGCCATGCCCACCCCACCTTCTATCTGACGTAGAAATAGATAATTTCTAGTATTAAAAGTGATTAAATTTGGTGCATTCCCAACTTGCATCCTCTGGGAGCAGGGATGGAGGGGTGGGCATGGAGCACCCACCTGCTCCTGCCCTCCTGGGCACGACCCATCCACAGCAATTCATCCCTGCTCACCTCCAGCAGTGTTTCCATAGGTGGGAAAGCCTGTGGAGGAGGCATGGTGTTTAAAGATCACTGAGTTTGGATTTCTCAAGTGCTGGGTTTTCATCTCCAGAGAAATATCTGCCCCATTAAAAGTGATCAAACAGGACTCCTGCTGTTCAGGTGCACAGCCATACCTGTCAAGGGAACAGGCTGCCTTGCAGAATCACAGAGTGGCTGAGGTTGGGAAAAACCTTTAGGATCATCCTTTTGTAGTTACACAGTCCCTTCTGCATCATAGGCTGTTATTTCATAGTTTGGACATTGAGAACAAAATTAGCCTTTAATTTCAAGGTATTTTTCCATAATAAAATCAATTTTTCCACGCATCTTTTTCGCTTGCCCTCCTTTTTCTAACTCATTGCTTAAATTGTTATATACCATGTGCTTGAACAGTGAAAAGTTACACAACATCTCTCTTACTCAACATCACCCTATCAGTCCTAACTCTTAATATTATGATTACTTTTTTTTCAGAGATGCAACTGGCAGAGCTTTCCTGACACGCCACAAATTCTAATTATCATCAAAACTCTAAATTCTATGTTAATGAATATCAGGGCTTGAAACGCTCTTATCTTGACAAGTTCTAAAATATCCACTGAATGTTTGTTTATTCACTTTATATATCAGTATATGTTTCCAGACCTTAACTCTGGGAAAACAACAGCATTTAAATAAGCAAAGGCAAAGATAAATAAAACCAAGCAAACAGGCAATAACTCTGTCTAAAATGCTTTTTACTATATTTAAGAAGGAATTACTGCAGAGGAGATGATTGAACCCTAAACTACCACATCTCAAAGAAAATAGATTTAGATGGAGAACTTTTTTGGTTCGTTCCTTGAAATATAATCTTACTCACTCTCCAACTTTTGCTAACGTTTACACAAGGAAGATGCACTGGGGAAATTTGGGGCTGTAATAAAATAAGACACAAAAAGCAGCCCCGGAGCTGTTAAAATGAAAATTAAACAAGAATGGGCTGAACCGGATCGGCCTCGAACTTGGGCTTTCATTCCAGAAAAAGAGTTAAAAACCAGCTCTGTTGGAGCTGGAGCAAGCCCTGCCCAGTGCTGGGATATTAAAGTGTGCATAAATCAGGGGCTCATTTTCCTACCAGGCGTTAAAGCTCGCGGCTCCGCTCTCGGAGCATCCGCGGATCCGCACTGAGGCTCCGGCCTCTGTGTGGTCTTTCAGAACTGTCGTTATCAGCTTTCTGTTTATTATTGTGCTCAGTTTAAAGGGAATTTGCCAAGTGATCCCTGGACTCCAATCTTTAGGCCTGTTGTCAGGACAAATTAATTTCTGTGGAAACCCACTGTGCCTCAGATACCATCTAGGAAATGTAGGATTAATGGAGTCCCTGTACAACACGCTTTGTAGTGCGCTGCTGGGGGAGGGGAGCGGGGCTGCCGAGGCAGAAATCACACAAATAAAGCCCCTGCACTTTGGGGGACTTTGGGGGGACTTCATCTTTTTTTACTCCATCAGCTCACATCAGTAATATTTAAAATAAAGCCCGGTCGTCGAAAGGAACGAGCAACTTTTAACAAAAAGAGCAGTGAATGGAAACTCTCAGCTGCCAAAGATGAGGGAACTGAGGTCTAATTATCAATATTTTATATTTTACCCATTCAAGCCAATCTCATCAGTAGGAAAAACAGGATATTAAAAGAAACAGTCTCCTGTGAATCTTACTAGAAAATAATGAAACTCCACACATGATCCTTTGGAAAAAGGTATTAAAGCTGGATTTCCTACAGGGCTGGGTCATTGCTGTGCTAACTGACATTTGGGGCTGTTTTTAACAAATTTGTTAAAAACAAATTTAATTGTTGAATATGTTTGTCCGTTCTTGCAATAAATAAACTTAAAAAATATTTTCCTGGGGAAAAAAAAAAGGAGTGATTATGTTTCTTAGTGATGCAAGGAGAAGAGAAGAGAAGAGAAGAGGAGAGAAGAGAAGAGAAGAGAAGAGGAGAGAAGAGAAGAGAAGAGAAGAGGAGAGAAGAGAAGAGAAGAGAAGAGGAGAGAAGAGAAGAGAAGAGAAGAGAAGTCCAATATATTTTTTCATTTTCAGGAGCATGACTCTGCCCATGGTGAAATATCCAGGTTTAATATCAAACAGATTGGGAATTCTTGCCCTTATTCTTTTCTCTCCAAAGATAAATCTGTTGATAACATATAGGACAAAGACAACAGACCCACAAGTTCACATTCTCTGTGGTTTTACATCTTGTAGACTCCTCTGTGGAGTCAGAAAGTTAAGTTAACTCAAAGTGTCACAAAAACACCAACGAGATCACAAAATAAAAATAAAAATTCAAAAAAAGAAAGAGCTACCTCTCCTTTCCGAATGCAAAATGTGACTTTCTAACATGTTGTTCCAATATTACCCTGTTAATAGCAGGGCTAATTTGGCAGCAGAGCATTTTTAGAGCACTCTTATACCTCCCAAGCCTGGCAGATGCAGAGGCTGCAGCTCCTCTACCGTGGCTCTCCAGCTCACAAACACCTCGGCACACACTGCTTTTCCTTCTTAGGGCATTGCAAAAATCCCTGGTTTCCGTGGGATCCCCCAGTTTGGAACAGCATTTATGGACAAGGTTCATTTTGGGAGGTTATTTTATCAGGGAGGTTATTTTATCACTCTTAAGCTAACTTGCATGTGAGAACTGCTTTCGTTTTATTCAATATTCCAAAAGAGCTTGTTCTTCTCTAACTAAAACATTTAATCTTGAGAGACTTTTATGTGCCCGTTTTTAACTATTGCAGAAATTCAATTAACTCCATAATTATGAACACAATTACCATGGAGTGTTACATGTGATTTGGTGGTAGCAGTTACATGGCACACACATACACTCTGGTTTGTGATTTCAAAACTTACAGCAATGATAATAAAAGCCAGAAATTCCCAAATGTCATCCTTATTCTTTAGATCGTGTGTATAAGTGGTTTTTTAAATACTGTTCATATTTTGTCCCCTGCCCATGGCAGCGGGGTTGGAATGAGATGATCTTTAAGGTCTTTTCCAACCCAAACCATTCCAATATTCTATGATTTTCGTGATGAAAGGTTTTATTTTAGAAAGCACATATTTGCAACCAAATAGGCTGGACTGCCAGCTGATTGAAGTCACCCAAACTGTGACAATTCACCTTGAACCTGGCCCCATTAACTTATTCCACTGCAAACTCCCTGCAAGGACAGTAAATGGAGCCCTGGAGATTTTTGCATGGAGGGGGAAAGAGAAACTAAAATAAATTAGGGAAAAAAAAGGAAAATACATAAGTGGGAGGATGGGGAACTCTAAAAAGTCTTCAAAACTTTCCACAGGGGCACTGCCAAGGAGCTCAGTGCCCAGCCCAGCGTGGGTGCTCCTGGTGGAGGTGGCAGGTCAGGAGCAGGATGTGCCAGGGGCTGCCTGGCAGGAGCCATCCCCAAACCTTCTGCAGGTGGCCACGAGCTGGGGCAGTGACCACGAGCAGGGGCTGTGGGCTGGCCACCTGCCAGGCTCAGCCTGAGCCCTTCCCTGCCTTGGAAGAGCTAAAACCTGCTGGGGGTTCTGCACGTGAAGAGGCACCAGGCAGGGTCAGCAAGGGCTCTGAGGATGTTACATTTTGGGGGTTTTAGGGCTGATGTGGCTGAAAGGAAAGTTGAGGAGGACAGGCATGATCTGGTTCAGGGTGGGCTCAGGCTGAGTACAGAAATACCTTGGTGATGGTCACCATGCCAAAGTCACCACTTGCCCGCTGCTGTCCTACAGCTGAGGATCTGTGACACCCCCTGGGCACAGGAATCTGCTGGCTCCTCATGGATGCTCCCTGTTCACACCCTCATCACACCAATTTTGCACATCCAGGGCATGTTCATTGCCAGGCAAAACCTCCAAGGAGGACAAGGATCTTCCAGAGGCTTTGATTATTTCAGACATTACCCAAAATCATTCTGATGTCACTCGTGCAGCCTTTGGTGACACTACACACATCCTCTGCTCCTCTAACCCAGCCTTGCTCCCCAAATTTCAGCATCACCCTGCCCAGTGATGTCAGCTCAAGGTCCCACCCCACATTCTCCCCTAATCTAATCAAACCCCATTTCTGCTGACACAGAGATATCTGCAGACATCTCCACCTTCACCCATCCCTTCTACAAGAGCTTTGTTCCCACCTGCAAGTGCACAGGTGGCAAAGACTCCCTCAAACTGCATCCAGGGTTTCATCAAGAGATGCCCATGGACCCCAAACACACAAGGAATCAACAGTCTTACCATAATCACTCTTCAAGTAATTGAAAATTGGAATTACCCATGTGGCTTCTCTACATAAGAAGTGATCTGCAACCTCCAAATCTGAATTCCAAACATGTTCGTGTGAAACATTCAAAATACAAAATGCAGTTCCAGCTCAGTCCTTGGTGGATGTCAGGCACGGCTGGAAAACTATTGCAGGTGTTATTTTAAATGAAAAAAAAGTGAAGGGTGTAATAAGAATGGAGGTCAAAGCATTTCCATACTTGCTGAGGGTTAGATCTCACCAACAGAGTAAAATATTTAAGCTTTAACAGAAAGCTATAAATGCAAATATATATAAAATGAAGCACAAAGTAGGCTTCTTATAGAAATTCATCTCTCCTAACATGAACAGTACAAATATTTCACAACATGTCAAACCCACTGTATCTGTACATTCATGCTTTCCTCACTCCTGGCTCTACAACCACACAGAAATGTAATTTAACAGCACTGGTAACAGTTTTCCAATCTTGGGGCATGGAACCTTTATCCCAAGGACCTGGTTAATAAATGGCAATAAATGTAAACAAAAGGCAAAAGGAGGAGGCAGCAGCAGAGGGCTCAAACCCAGCCCAGCTGCCCTTACCCCCAGCCACCCCCTAAAATCACCCAGATCCATCCCTGCAGATCGAGCTGCCATGTGGTTGTTTTCTAAAACAACATCTCACTCTGCTGTGGAAGAAATTTAGTCCTTATTCCTCTTTAATATTCATATGGAGCAGAGCTACATTAACACGAAGTTTTAATTTCAGAAACATTCTGACATTTACTGAGAACAGATTCCAGCCCTGGTTTCACACCAGGGTTTTTTTTCCATTATCACTGTTATTACTGGTATTAGTATCACTGCAGAAGTGATTAAAAGGTCCTGGATGTCTCATTAAAATAGTCTGGATCTACCTCCCTCTTCAGCACCAAGATACAATCTGTTGTTTTATAAATGGGAACCATCTTCCTGGAAATTAAATTTGAAGTATTGCCTGTTCCTCTTTTCCTTGGGAAACACAGGCACTTTTTGCTGCTTAAATTGAATGTAAGAAATATTCTAAATATTTGAAGCAGAGGAAAGAATAGTTATTACTGAATGCTGAATGCTTCCCAGATCTACTCATAAAATGTGAAAATAATAAAAGAGGAGCAACAAACCAACTCCTCAGGGAGGTTGAGGAGAGAGATCCCTCATGGAAGTCAACAGTTTTGGTCTCTACATCTATTTTCAGGTGCTCATTTCAGCACAGGCTTATGATTTTCCAAAGAGGCTGGTTTAGCTGCAATTTTGGAAAAATGCATTTTTGTTTCCCGAGATAGTCCGGCAGTTTAAGTCCGAATGTTTGTGTCTCAGAGCTCTTTTCCATATCCTCCACTAAATAGGAATTCAAAGAGTCTTAGGTGCAGATTAAATGCTTTCAAAAATCAATTCTAGGCTGGCATAGAAGTCAACCAGTCTGACCTCGTGATTACAGACTAAACACTTCCTTAGGAAGCAAAGTGGAGCAATATTTCATGTTTCAATGATTATTTCAGATAGCAGCACCACAAATAAAAACAAGAACCCGTGGCGACATTTTAAAAAGTTTATCTAGGGATAATTGCATGAGGAATTAAAAGAGGCCTCATCAGAGGGGTGGGATATTGTAGCATTAAAATCCATTAACAAAAGGGAATATTCAATAAACAGCTCATCCAAACTCTAAAGGGCACTTTGGTTTTCATGGAGTTTCGAGAAAAAAGAGAATCATATAACTCAGTTTCTACCTGATTACTCTGATGTTTTTACTTCTGGGACCTTAATCTCAAGCCACAAAATGGCAAAGAAAGCAGCAGTGAGATATGTACTTATTTCAGTGTTGGAGTCCAAACTACCTGGGGACTGACACAAAAATCAGCTCCTTCAGTTCCATATTCCTGAAGACAGAGCTCAGATTTAATGCCCAAGCACTCCTATGCCTTGCAACAGCATTTTTATTTTCCTTCTTACCAGTGTCAATAGCAGGGTAACGCCAGAGCTTTCACATAAACGTTTGTCTTGGTTTGATCCTCTAAATGTGCTACCCAGTAATTAAATCCAGTTTGTATTTTTAAAGTGCACATGGAGCACTGTTCCACGCAGAGCCAAACTGCCTTGCATTTGTCCCCACCATCTCTCAGTTCTGGAAAATCCATAAATTCGTTTGTCAAAGGTAAAAATACTCCAGCAAAACTCCTTCTAAATCTCTTGAAATGGTTTGTTCAAACTCTTGACATAGCGTTTTGCTCTAAACAAATTTCTAGACAGCCCTGTGATTTTCCATCTCAAAATATACTGTTTCCCTGCCATGAAACTGGAACAGAGGGTCTGAGAGAAAGGAAATTATTAAGCATTCTAGTGGGTTTTTTTCCAACAAAAACTAAGATAGAGGTCAATGAATAAGTATGTGCAGGCTGGAACTTAAATCCTCTGGGGTGACTGTAGGCTAATTAATAATTAATGCCAGAGACATGGTGTTTGAAATGCAGATGTGATAACTGGAGGCCTGGCAAAGCTGTTCAGAGGAAGCAGATTTGGATGCTATAGGGAATAGGCACTCCCTTGCCGGCTGGCTCTGAAAGCAGACCTGGGTGCAAAGCAGGGCCTATGGTTTAGATTATATTCCCCTCAGCTGTTAATTACCTGAACCTACTTTGAAGTTTTTCTCTTTTTATCCTCTGCATGAAAAGAGATTGGTTCAGCCAAGGGACTTGAAAAAATGATCAAATACATGGAGTAGAGGAGGGGAATAGAACTTCAGATATAAAAAAGATAAGGAAGAAAAACACTCAGGGAAACACACAGGAACATATTAGGAAGTGCCCGAGTGTGGCTCGATGTTTCAAGCGAGTTGTGCTGCTCTAAGTTATTTCAGCCATTAAGCAGAACCCCCCCGTGTTTTAGGAATAGATTTGTTAAAAGGGATCTCTCACTGTATGTATAGAGTTTACAGTAATTATTTGATGAAAGTACCATAGGTGATTTCCTATGCTATTTTTAATTCAATAAAGTCATTTAAACCTCCTTGTGTTTGGGGCTATTTAATGAGGTGTGCAACATTAGCAGAATCACCAATGAGCTGTTACTGCAAATATTCGGATTTTACTAAAAAATGCTCATTTTTGCCAAGGAGAGAGACGGGCACAGCGTGGGCTCCTCACTGCCACTGCAAGGAAAGGGAGCAGGTACCCTGAGCACCGCGGCTCCCTGGGCCTCCGGGGGGCACCTGAGGGCAACTGAACCATTTGCACAGCAAGAGGGGAGTGGGGTGGCACAGGCAGGGCTGGGGAGGCAGAGGGATGGGGATGAAGGCACAGAAAGGTAGGGGTGATGGGGCTGAAGATGAAGAGAGGCAGAGGTGATGGGGCTGAAGATAGAGGGACGCGGGGGTGATGGGGATGAAGGCAGCGCTGGGAATGCTGGGGGTGAGGCAGGGGTGATGGGGATGAAGATAGAGGGACACGGGGGTGATGGGGATGAAGGCAGCGCTGGGAATGCTGGTGGGGAGGCACAGGTGATGGGGATGAAGCTGGGGGTGAGGCAG
>VZTT01041593.1:571-11250 GCA_013400855.1 Buphagus erythrorhynchus | reverse complement strand
GAAATAAATAAAATAATTACCTTCCTTCAAAGCATCCAGTAACACTCTGCAGCTGGAGCAGGCCATACCACTTTGTGCATTCATTTTATTTGGAACAATGTGTTCTAAAGACAGAATTGGGACTAACCACAATCACAGTATTACTGGATACATCAAGGGGTTTTATCCTCTGCTACCCCTTGTGCATTTACATGCATCAAGGAGAGTTCAAGCAGTGCTTCAGCTGCCTCAGGGACACTAACTCACACCAAACTGAGTAACAACAGGAAATCTTTTGCATTTTCAGCGTAGCAGATTCCTCTCCCTATCTTTCAGCTAACATTCCAGTCCTCACTAACACATACAACCAGGAGACTCTTATATGGGAATTAAAGCCAAAAGCAGAAAAAAATAGTAAAACTAAAAGTAAGAACAAAAATAATCACAGGGGAAAAGAAGCGTGACTGGATTCAGCAGCATAAAAGATTGAGATGATTCTGTGCCTGGCAAACTGATGGGATTTTTACAGAATATCAATATAACAATATTCAAAATTAAGATGAAACTGTATTTTAGGGCTCTCAAATGCTATTAGTGAGGCATCCTGCTGCTTTCTGAGTTGCTGTATGCCTATCAGCAAATCACTTTAAACAGTAGAGTCACTTGCAAAATGGAGCCTTAGCTCCTCCTACAGCTAATGTTTTATTCTCTGTCTGAAACAGAAAATTATTCCATGGACTGCTTTTCATATTTTTCAGGTGATTATGCTGGTATTTCTTTGCCTCTGAAGTTGAAACATACACTCTGTTTAGGAGTAATTTCTTTGTCCACATTTTGGTCAAAACAATGGATTTTTGCTGGTCAGAACTGAGACTTCTTTACTACTAATTAGAACAATTTCAATGTTATATTAAGCAATCTCTACTAGTCAGCACCTAGAAGATAACTACTCAAGAAAAAGCATCAATGAAAAAGTCTTGTGGCACTGAGGTTTTCACCACATACCAATGTTGTAAATGCCTGACTTATCTTATCCTGAATTCATCAAATGGTTTGGGTTGGAAGAACCTAAAAGCCATCTCATCTCACTCCATGGTAGGGACACCTTCCATTCCAAGGCCCATCCAACCTGGCCTTGGACATTTCCAGGGATGGGGCAGCCAGTTTCTCTGGGCACCCTGTGCCAGGGCCTGCCCACCCTCATAGGGGAGAATTTCCTCCTAGTATTTAATCTAAATCTACTCTCCCTCAGCAAAGGCAATTCTCCCTTGTCATATCACTACATACTCTTGTGAAAAGTGACAGATTTAAGCTTGCTATTCAAAAAGGAAAAGGTTTTTTACCTAGCATTTGTAATTCTAAAAGATCACATTGAATAGTCTCAGTTACTTTTTGAGTTCATGACTATGACCAGTTGCTTTGCTATGTTTCTTACTACAGTCTTCTCGTATTTAACAGAACCCAACATTTTGAACAAAGAAAAGAAAACAAAAAAAGGAGAGGCACTGCAGTGTGAGTGCAAGTAAGCCACAAGTACCTGCCACACAACCTTAAGCTCACCACCAGTCCAGGATGAGGCAGCATCTTCCATAAAGAGGAACATGGAGCAGCAGTTTTAGGAAAAAAGTCATTTCACCAGTGAAAACAAAAACCAGTTCTTCCTTTCACATCAACTACAAAGCATCACTTTTGAAGTATCAGTCCTTTAAATGCTGGTTCTTACCAAAGAGGTACACAACATCTGACCTGCTGTGCTGAACACCCCACAGTTAAGACAAAGGCATCTTACACACACTGATACATGTAAGTCAATTTGTCAAGTGCTTCCATCCTCTGAAGGTTATTCTACAGCTCCAATCACCATTCCTTGCTTTTTTTCAGAATATATTAAGAGAGTTCTATGAGATTACCAGGTTTTGACTGTTCTAGACAGAAACCCACCATCCTTTGGCCAAAATACTACCTGCCTGTGACAGCATAAGGTCAGGGAAAGCCAATAAACTGCAGCACTTAGGTCAATGGTGTGATGTAAAAGAAGAAATTTTTAAAAACCCTCAACACAAATCCTTAGTGACAGCTAAATAAGAGATTTTAAGTCCACTAAGGCAACAGTGCTTTGAGGCACGATGAGTTTTTCACATGCTACCGAGCACAATAATCAATACTCACACAGAGCTACTTGCATTTTTGCCTCAAGTCTACTGCTCCAAATTATACCAGTTTAACTTTGCTCACATTAAAATTCATTTTAGAGAAAAATATTTAGCATAGACACAGCATGCAAGATGCCCTGCATTCATACTATAATTTATTCTTCAACACATGGAACATCTGAATCAAAACACAGCACACCTTCCAAGGAACACTCCTGATTATGAAGACTGGATCACTTACAAAGCTTTAAGTTAAAAGGAAAAGGAGCATGATTATGTAGTGTAGAAAATTACATAAACTTACCCTTGTTTTTCTTGGTCTTTCATTTCATGTGCAGCAAAATACAATCAACACAGCAGAAAGAACTCATGCTCCACATCAGAATATATCAAATAGCATATGGAAAGAAGACACAATATATTACGTCCCTGAAACCACAAGAATTTTTGGAAAGAAGCTGCCTCATCTGTCCTACAACAATTTCAGACCAAAATACAGACACAACTTTTTAGCAGAAAGCAACTGACTGAAATCCAGAATTTTCTCCTGTTTCAGAATGCAACTTAAAATACCAGTAACAACATATTACGTCAAACAGAGAAAAAGCAGCCACATGCTGCAATGTGAGGCTGAAAAAATACCCATAAAAATGTGAATGTCTGAGGAAAAAGAACAAACGACAACATTAAGCCAAATGTTGTCAGTCATATAAAACTGTCATCTTCACCTCTCACACTGCACAAAGTTAAGGGCCATGATGGCCTTTCAAGTGAAACACAGCAAAAGATGCTGAAACACAAGAGAAGGCAGTTAGACAGACCTTTCCATCAATAATCCCCCTAAGTGCAAAGGAATAATGAATAAGAGAGTAAGGATAGAGGAACCTGAAGAACAGCAACATGCCAACCTACAGACATGTCCTCAGAAACTGACTTGAGAAGCTTAGTTTAAAAATCACTGCAAATTGTCACAACCTCCCCCCATCAAAGCACTGCACAAGCAACAAACTGTGCAGCTATTTAAGAACAAATTAAACTTATATATTGTACCTTTAAAGCCAGAGGAGCTCCTCAGCCTTGCCCACTGCTACCCTGAGCCAGAGCAATTCCCACACCATGTTTACCTAACACATCTGACCAAAGAACACCTTCAAAAATGTGCCCAAATACACAGCAACCCACCTGGCACCTGCTGGCACCTGAATGACAGCTCCTGCCATCTGACAGGGACCTGATGATCACTGTAATATGGAAAAGGAGGGCACACACAGAAGAGCTCTCATCTTCTAACCCATGTTCAGCAAAAGCACAAGTACAGAGCAGACCATGGTCATTTGTCTGACTATATCAGACAACCCCAACCAAACCTCCTACAACCCAACCATTCCAGAAACCAAAACTGGGAAAAAAAAAAAAAAACAACAAACAAGCTCTTTTCCTGCTGCACCTTCAAAGGAAGAAAATGCACTTTACCCAAAAAACATTTCCTTAAATCTTGTGTGTCAACTACAGATTTAATCTATCATACCAATTCATCACCACAAAAATGTAACATTCCTATACAAAAACAAAAAATGTATCATTAGTGGTTTTCAACAGATTTCATATCCAGAAACATCTGCAGAGCAATGCATTCACTTTACCAGTCAAGGAACTTTTCTAACCACTAAACCAAGCAACAGATTTACTTGAAAATAGCACAGGTCAGATGTACCACTTTTCCACATGGAAAAAGCCCTAAGTGCACTTGACCAGAGACTGCCAAACCAGACCATACACTGTCCCACAAACCAGCAGCTGGCCTTAAAACTGAAATAGTCATTTATGTGGAATACAACATTTAAATTAGGGTTGATAACCTGGATCTGAAGAATATCTTTACTAAGAAGAAGGTGTGAACAAGTCTTGTGTTAAATTCATGGCCAAATTTTATAAAAGATTTGCTAATTATCAAAGTTAATTTGTAATACCTGCCTAAAAACTTTATAAGGTTTAGTCCTCTTTGGGACTGGAATGAGGTCAAAGTGCTGAATTCAACATCACAATCTGCTGCCCTGGAAATTATTGCAATGTTTACACAAAGAAGTTTATTATGAGATCTAATAGGATTGCTCAAAAAAAATGTTTTCATTTTCCTTCTGAAAGCAATACAAGACAGACAGAAAGACTCTTTTGACTAAGGACTTTTCCAACATTTTAATACAGAACCAAGCATATTCCCAAAAGTAGAATGTTGCTAAAATATGCTCTGTTTTTCAGGGTTTGGTTCTAGTAACTGGCATTTCCTTCCAGGACTCCATACACTTTTCATCAGCATGAAACAAAAATAAGCCACGGAATTAGAAGTTCACGTACACTTACTTTATTTTAGGAAATTTAATTTTTAGTTGACCTACCGTGCTCTTCTGTATATAACCTTCAGCAACTTCTCTTCAGAAACAGCCAAAACAAGTATAACACTACCAAAGCCTTAACCTTGCTTCTATCAGAAGATGTGCATCTATTCACACTGGTGGAAGGACAGTTTATTTGTACTGCATTATGTGTTACCAAACCAAGCCCAGTTTGCTCTCTGTATGTAAAGAATGTCCAAGTACCAACTCACACCTCTGCTCTCCTGCCAACAACAGCAGTCTTGGTTTCATCTGCACCACTCACAACTGAACTCAGTAAAACAAAATTCTGATCATTACCAAGTTTCTTCATTCTCTTTTGTTTATTTAGTAAATTAAAGGGTTTCGTTTTTCCTAAAAAAATACATGCATATTTAACAGAAGACCTATTTTTCACCATCATATTAAAGTTTTTGCTTGCATCACTTGCTTGCAAATGCTCATCTCATATAGCAAAAACGGTTTATATTATTATTATTAAAATTATTTATTTAAATTACCTTATTATTTAAATATTTGCAAGCTGTGTTGCTCAACTGAAAAACCACAAATACCTAACTATGTCTTTGGTAAGAGGCTAAATAAAGTTTATTCTGCAGCTCAGACACATGCACTGATGAAGCAGGATTCTGTTACAAAGTCTTTGCACAGTTTTAGTTAACACTATTCCACACCACTAGGCCTTAACTCCTGCTTGGACCAAGAACTGCAGACCACTCAACAGAAGCAGCATTGCTACTCTCCCCTTCCACCTTCAGGATCTTTCCATCTTTTACAAAACACAGGGGCCTCTAACAAATGATGAGCACTTGCATTCATTTTTACCTGCATTTGACAAACATGGCTTATTCTGAGCATTTCCAGATGACAAACTCATCTTACACCAAAGTTGTCCTGAAGAAGAACATACAGAACTGGAAGAAGAACATACAGAACAGCATTTTTAGGTACCCTCTTCCTCCTTGTATTCTTCCTCCTTCCACATAACACAATACCATCGGATGCAAATAGCATCCTGAGCAACATTTTGAAATACTCACCAGAAAGATGTTACATTGCTCAAATCTTTTGGGGTCTGGCACAGAATTACATTTCCCCACTGTGATCCTTCCCCTGTGACTCCCCAGTCCTGTACTGCACGTGTGAGGATGCAGACATGAGAGGAGTCTTTCAAGGAGAGGAGTGTTTCTGTGTGTGTCCTTCCTAGGCACTACAGCTCTCTCTGCTTTTCAGCATTTTTGTTACATGATCATATAAAAAGAATATCTGGCTTCTTCAGGATGAGATGGCTAGCTTCAAATATTTTTAAAGAACTTTTGAAAATATTACCTTGTACTTAGACTCTTAGGAAGCAATACTTAAAAGATCTCCAGATTTTCTTGGAATGTGAGCTGCAGACATTCAGGTGCTTTATCTTTCCCCAGGGAAGTTCTTGAGCTTGGACTCAAAGTGTTCCCAGCTACACAGCCAACTTCTGTAATATGTACAGAAGAGCAGGAAGTTCAACTTTCATTAAAAAATACCTAGGAACATTGCCCTGAATATCCTGGTATGAGACAAATCATGTGGACACGCTTCAAAGGATCCAATTTTACCCCAGTAAATCCAGAGGAATTCCCAACACCATCCAGAAACTCACAAACATACCAGTTACGAGAGTCAGGTAATCTACTTGGGAAGCCAAAAACACTCAGTTACTGACAGGATTAGAGATAAATTTCTTTGGTAGACAACCTTCACATGAATGAATCGCACTAGAGATGCCTGTGGAGAAACAGAAAAAAGGTCCACCATGGCCCCTTCTTCCTGCTCTTCTCCTACCCTCTCCTCTACAACTCATTCTATACACTGCTTTAGAGTTCCCAAAATGTGTTAAAATAAATAATTAAAGAAACAAAGTTCAATATTATTATTTCTATCAAGGGAAACAAACCTTCTCTTACATTCAGAAGCTGTTTAGGTTGAGGACATTTATTCTGTTCCCAGATTGCAGAGTACACGACACAGAGCCTGAGGAATTTTCTATAATTGGACAGTACCATTTAAATGTCAACTTTGAGTGCACAACTAAACAAGAGTCACACCTAAAATACTGTTATTAAACAGCCAGTTGACATGTTCCCTTACAGCACTGTAACCAGCACATAGGTAGTATCAGGAAAGAATAAAAATAGAATAACTCAACATGAGGAGTGACCGACAGGGTGGTGGAAGAATTTTCCTGTTGAAATTTTCCACAGAATCTGTCTTTTGCAAAGCTGTTGTACAGAAATGCTTATCAGAAAATGTTAATGCCTGTCAAGAACCCCACTGTAATATGACTTCATAAACCAAAACAGAGTCCCATTGACCCCAAACACCCCACCACTTAAAAAAGCAGAAAACTGTTAGGAATTGTTAGGCACTCACTCACCTGCCCAGCAACAAAAGACCACGAAGAAGGAACAATGGAAATCTAGCTAGCCTAAACCAGAAAATACTCATCAGGTATTTCAGGGAGAAAATGTTACTAAAAACGTAAGCAGAAATTGGTCACAGTTTAGGGAGGTACTGTACAGGTGTTTCCTAAGGCATTTATTTTGCCTGATGTGACCCTAACAATAAAACATGGGCACTTACTCTACAGCCTGTTTTTTTAAGTTTTTGGTTTGCTTTTTAGCTAATACAGCAAAAATTCTATCTACCAGTGCTATCGTGTTCTCCTATGAGGGCTTTCCTTAGAAGGAAGAATATTTATTTCCTTAGTGAAAACGGTTCTTCAAAGCCAAGTCCTAGAATATCACACTTCCAACTTGAGTTGGATAAGCTGCCGTATGCTATCACCAGACTGAAGCCAATTTGCCATCGATGGAATGCAGTATCACAGCTGGGAAAATGCCTGACATGCTGCACAGCCTCTCAAAGATGCCTGAAAGCCTCACAGAGCCTCAGCTACTCCCACCTCAGACCCACCCATACACTCAGACATCCTGGGACTCCCCCAGCTGTACCTGGAGTCCTTTGCATTCCTCTTTTCCGTCATTCTTCAAAGCTTGACCAGCATTTCTAAACCTTCTATTCTGCTTTTTCTCACACACACTTACTCCTTTTTCTTTTACTCCAAAGCACTCCAGCCTGAATCCCTGGAAGTTGTTTTGCCTCATGCAAAGCTTGTGACCTTAACAGAATCACATAGATCAATTCCCCAAAATTTATCTTAAGTAACCAACATACTAATTCATTAATTACAGCAGGGTAAGGCAAGATTGATATCCCAAGACCACAGTTCTCAAAACAATTTGTCTTGTCACAGGAGAGCTCTTCAAAGCGAAACACACCTCATTACCACCAAAATTATCATTTTCAAGTTTCATTTAAAGAAATTTTTTTTCCTTGTTTTAATGACCGTTTTGACAAAACTCAAGGACTGGAATAAACCAGTTTATCCACAGAACACTACAAGACTGGAATGCTATCAGACCAAATTGGCAATTAACCTGCAAACCAGAATTTGTGAATGGAATGTGTTCTATTTGCCCCACACACACCTTAAGAGTTTCTTTGACAGCTGGAAGGACAAATGTCTCAACAGCTTCTGATGTAAAATTGTCTCAAGGTACTTAAACAGCAGAAGAGAAGAAATACAAAGACAGAGGTACAACAAACACAGCTTCAAGCTTCTTCTCAGTGAGTTTGAAACCCATCTTTAACATATTCTACTTAATTTTCAAAATATTTTTTCATCCTACAAGCCAGACTTTCAGATTTTACAGGTATCAAGACACAGGATCTCCTATGGCTTAGATCCACAGTCCCCATTAAGTTTCCAGCACATACAAAATCCAAACAATGGAATGCACCATGGCCCAGGAGCATGGGATTGCCTGCAGCATGTCACCATCACTTGCTGCCCAAAGGCCTGGGAAGGGTATCCAGACCTCACCAAGCTGTAGGAGGAGCAGAGCAATTACAACACAGATTTTTGTCAAGCATAGCAGCGCCAGTTGCCCTCAGAGCTAGCCCATGCACAATGCCCTGTGATGAGGTTACCCATGCTGCTGGAAATGTCATCTTTCATGCATGATATAAACCCCTTCTGTAGCTACTAACAATACCCTGGCACTGTTTGCAACATGTAGGGTGTTGCACTGGCTAACATCAGTATTAATGTTCTATCTACCTACAATCACCACAAGAAAACACTCAATTCTCAGCCCTGACTGGCTCTGCAGCACAGCAGCAAGATCCCAAGAGCTGCCACAGTACAGCAAGTTCTGGACCTCCCTGTGCAGTTATCTGTCTGCATCCATCAGACACTTCTCTAAAACTCTAGAAACACCTTGAGATTACTGTGAATAAAGGAGCTCTTTTCAAACAGCACAATTAGTCATAGCAGCAGTGATAGCTATTTTGAGCAGCACCCATTAATCACTATCATTAGCAGGATTTCTGGTGTACCAGCATTCATTGTACCACGAACAAGTCTTTTCCTATTACAGTACTACTACATAAACAAAAGCAGCAGCAGCACAATTTCTCTTGACATAACCCTGTTTTGAGTAAGGCAAGTGGCAGCACTTGAAATGACTGTCAGTGTCAGGTTTAAAGAAAAGCTTACATAGGACAGAAAAATACAATTGTTTTGCTGCAAAGAAAAACCAGCCATCATTTGTATGCTGGGGGAGAAGCAATGTTGAAAAATAATAAATAGTGGGAAGAAGTGGGAAATAAAGATCTCATCCTGGAGACAGCACACCTTCAGAAAAATAAGATGCCAGTGACCAAATCCAAGCTGACACCCAAGAAGCAGAAGAAACCTAGACTTCACTTTTAGACGTCAGTAGCATATATTTGCCTTATTACATTTTATGAGGGATTATTTACCTGTTAGCCAAATTTCAAAGTCTCAGAACGGACTTTCAAGTAGAAAAATATTCCTCATCTGCATTATTTCTGGTTTCCTAAGCACCCTGAGTAACTGCTGATGCAGAGTGAGAAAGGCCAGTGGAAGCATTCCTGCCTTACACTGACCAAGGAAGCACCACAAGATGCATGGAAAGCAGTGGCTCTGAGCTGCTCCCAGCCAGGTTCCTCCAAGCACCAGGAACACGTCCATTTGACCTGAACATACCTTCATCACAACCACAGATTAAATACTTAGAAAGTTCTGCTGGGAAGGAAAGAACAGAAAATACAGGAAGAAAGAAAAACCTTCTGCAAGTCTTGAACTTGGAAAACTCGCCATTCTTTACAGAAGGGTGCAGCTTTATCTTCTGTAGAAACATTGCCTGGAAGAAGACTCGAGCCAAGTGCAGAATCATGTTGGTACCCATGATACACGCACTGCACCTGTGCACATACCAGAATGGGCCAACGCTGCTGATCCCATGAGCTGCGTACCAAAACCTTCCTGTGGCCAGGAGCCACACAACACATACCACATACCTCAGAGAGGTGAGGGAAGGGGAGCTTCAGCCGCCTGTGCCCACAGAAAACAAAAACAGCTCCTCAAGAGCACCTCTTTGCCGACAGCACTGGGCTGAGGAAACAGAAACATCCAGCAACAATAGCTTTAAAATGCACAAGCTGTAGATTTGAGGCTGTCCAGCAGCCAGCCCGGCGGTCACAGACGCAGTGCCATTTTGGGAGCCAAGCCTCAGCCCTGTGCCAGCCGTGCGTGCCCCCGAAGCCACGGCTGAGCCACCCTGACACCGAGTTTATTGCAGCCACGCACCACTGAGGTATGGCCGCTCTCCACAGCACCCAGACATCTGTGCCTCTATAAAAACAGTCATGATAATAATAACGGCCAATTTATACCCGTAACCGGGTTTATAATCTCACATAAAACAAACAAATAAGACCTTCTGACTGCTTTCAAGTTCCTAAGCCAACACGACAAATACATACCTCTACCACTTCCTCTCCAGTCCAACGAATAAAACCCCTCGAGCAGGGAGAAGCAAGGGAACATTAGTAAAGTTTTAAGCTACAGCTCAAAATGCGTTATCCTCTTCAGCTGGCAGCTACCATACGCACACAACACAAGGCTCGGCAACAACAAGCGGCACTCGCAGCTCGCATCAGGTGAACAATCTGTACGCAGCCCCTGCAGCGGCCGGGGACGCCGCTGCCCGCAGGCCCCGGCCCGGGGGGCGCGGAGGGGCCCGGGGAG
>VZTT01041586.1:16768-34068 GCA_013400855.1 Buphagus erythrorhynchus | reverse complement strand
TAATTTTAGCTTTTACCTAAGGCAGGGTCAAAATCTCTTTTCCTTCCATAGGATTCTCCAGCTTCTAAGAATGGAAAAGTATGAAAAAATCAGGCCTGGGGGATTTTTGGGTGCAAATTCCTGGAATTCTGTGCCTGTGGTGCCAAGGAAAACAAGGAAATGATCCATAAATATCAGCACTGCAGCTCAGCTGTGCCCCACCAGAAAGGATCCCCACATTCCTGTCGTGAAATAAACAGTGATCAAAGGCTCATCAATCAGTGCAGTGATTTTAAAAGCTCAGAAAACTTGAATTAGAGCTGTTGAAGTGAATCCTATAGGATTTATATGAATTATTTCTTACCCACTACTGATCTCATAAATTTTTTGACAATAATATTTTCATGCTACTTTGCTACTGCTTAGCTTTTCAAACAGTACACACTGAATAAATTATTTACTGGTTTTCCAGCAGCCAGTGAATAATTTTGGTTGGAATAATTGTTTGCATGTATGGGCCTGCTCTGTTCTGCTGGAAGGTTCTGTGCCTGTGACCTCCATGGGACACTTCAGGGGGACTCCCTGGGACAATGACTCCACATTTATGTAATTAACACACATAATTATCTGCCTTGGAGCACAGTGATGTCATCATTTTCTTTAAACAGAATAACCATGGGTTTTCTCTGATAGTGCAAAAATGCAACCAAACTGCCAATGAACAAAAGAAAAAAGGAAAAAAAACAAAATAAACCCCCCAAAACCTCTGATGTGTCACCCTCTGAACAAAGCCTTGGCATCAGCAGCATTGCTGAATCATTTCCTGCTGAGGCAAAGGCATCAAGGGATGGGTGAGTGGGACAACTGAATTTTTGTTCTGTCACTTCCAAGAATAAAAATCTATAGAAGAACTTTATACCCCACTGCCTGATACGTCTATTAATATACAGAAATAATTTATTCAGCACAAAAAGGAAAAGAAAGAGTCACAGGAGTTCCTGATAAATCTGTTACTTCCCAGCAGCAGGTGCCAAGCTACACAACACTGATGCACACCAAGGCTGGCAGGCTCCCTGTCCAAAAATTATCTGAATCAGTCTGGACAATTTTAGCACATCTGGAGCATTTAGAATTTACCTGGGAGTTCCACTTTCACCCCCAAATCACAGGAGTGTGTTTATGAGGAGTGCCAAACACACCTCAGTGAGATTCAGGTACTGCAGCACAGGATTTACAGGTGAACCTGAAAGAAGAAAACCAACCAAAAAAAGGGGCTGCACATTTAAAATATTACAGAGTGAATGTTACTCTCTCTGCTAGCAGAACATTACTTATTTATGGCACTCGAATGTGTATCAATAAACAGAATTAGGTCTGCTGCCACAGCTGTGGGACATGGAGGGTGACAGAGTCCCTGCATAGCTGTCCTTTAAAACAAGGATGGAGGGAGCAGCTCTTTGAACGTGGTGAGTTCATTTTCCTGGATTTTAACTCCTCTGGAGCACCTGTGTGGTGTCACACCCAGACCTGTCTTTCCTCACACATTATAAACAAAGAAACACCAACCCACAACCACCCAGCCCTCAGCTAACTGTGACTTCACACTGTTACATCGATTAAAAAATAGAGTTTAAAAAACAGATAAAACTGGTGCAGTGTCATCCCAGTATCAATGAGAATTCAGTGCTCTGGTGACTCTTTTCTCCTTCTGGACCCTTATTTTTTGAAAATAAGTGACAAGTGACAAGGGCCACTGTGATTTTCCATAGAGTGCCCTGGCCACAGCATGGGAACTCACAGGGATGTTTTAAATATCCAATTCTTCAGAAGAATACAGGAATATTAACTGTGGGAAATGAAATGCCAGGGTATTCTCTGGGTCTACACAGGAAAAAAAAGTCAGGATAGAAGTTGAAAGGGAGTAAGGGTATGAATGCTGGTAGATTTGAGCACATCCTTTATTTCACAAAGTCTGCAGTTTTCCTAAACTATGACTGTTATCTCCACTGTCATATTCCAGCTGCCCAGGCTGGATGGGGCCTGGACCCAGCTGGTCCAGAGGAAAGTGTCCCTGTAGGGGATGATGCTTAAGGTCCTTTCCAACCCAAACCACTCTGGGATCCTCTGATGAATTGTTCTGTCATTTTTCCAGACACCACGACCTCCCCAGACATTTCCAGCTCTTTCCCACCCATCTTCCCCCTCTAGAATCAGGACAATTTTAAGGTCAGTACATTCTGTCTATTCTCTACCCTATTTCCTGAGTCCTCAAGTGCTAGGGGATAACAACAATAAATTGCAGATAACAGTCAGGTAAATTATAGAAACACAGCATTGTATTTATGACTCTAATTATGAAAACATGAAGTTGTATTTATTACTCTAATTATATTGTTTCCATGACTTAAGTGGCCATTAGAATTCAACATCATTTTGTACTTATGGGAGCAAACTGCTGATATTAGTCAAACAACACGAGGATGAGCTCAGGAAATGGCCTGAATTATCATCCTGAGCTTGGAATTAGCCTTGTTCACTCTGCTCACCCTGCTCGAGATGAAAATATCTGTGTGCAGATATTTTTGTGTTTGCTTATTGCATGAGTGCACATCCTAATTGTTTTACTGCCAGTTTAATACACTCTGTATTGTTCTGTGGATTTGTTTCTTATATCTTCTGTGTTTTCCTCCATCTCAATTATTTTGCTAACCTCACATAATCAGTCCAGAGATCAAAGACCTGATATTCCATCAGGACAAATCACTCAAAATAAAATAAACCAAGAAGGAGAAACAAGAGCTGCAAATGATGTTTGTTGTGAAGCTCCCAATGCTAAGCACATCATTCTGTTTAGCTTTTCTGGAGTAAATGCCTTTGCAAAAGATAATGAATGTGTTTGCCATTAGTCATATAAAACATCCAACTTTATTTGCCAAGAGAAATGAATGAATGTTGATCTCTGCTGCAGGACTGAAGAGGGAGCCATCGCCTAGGAATGGCTTGGAAATGTGGCTGAGGATAAAGATATTCCCAGAAAGGTTTTTATCTGTTAACATCAGCTGTGATATTGATAGGCAATGACACACTTAATGATCCTGTGCCTCTAATAGACACAGGGCTGGCACTCACTGACTCGGGTGCCTGAACTCCTGTTTAGAGATTGTTGCTAGAGCCACATTTAACCAGATCAGACCATAAATTTGTGTGATTGGTTTGAGCTCTCCAGCTCTGTTCAGCACAGACAATAGTCAGCACAGTCATGCAATTCCTCAAGTTTAAGTTTAGGAAGCACTTTCACTTCAGGCATATTTTAAACACTTGAAGAATGCACACCCTGAGCATTTCCTGAGCAGCACCAAGCCCTAACAGAGTCGTTTTTTGCACTTCAGCCCCACTCTGATGACTCTGTCTCCATTTTGGTGACACAGCTGGACCATCTCTGATGTGTTTTTGTGTTTTTATTCTGCTCACCAGCAGGCCAGGGTTATCCCAGAGGGAATTTCACCCTGCACAGGGGCAGAGGCAGGAATAGCAAACCAGCAGCTGTGGAACTGCTGCTGCCACTGCTCAGGGCTGTACCTGAGATTGACACCTTAGGATTTAGCTTTTCTATTTTTCAGATCCTGTGCTGCTCCAGTGTATAACTGTAAACTCCATACCCTGTCAGCTCCTGCTTTCCCATTTTATTCAGACAAAACAATTCCTCTCCAGGCCAGGACATCTCACTGCCTCAGGCCCTGAAAATATAAACAAAAGTGAATTGGGGAGGAGCAAACTGGGGATAAATGACTTCATTACCTTAAGGTATAATTGGAGGATTAACCCCTGATATGTAAATGGATCAAACTTATAATTGCCTGAAAAACTCGTGGCCATTGTCCCTCTTGGGTGTCCATCCTTGGAAGCTTTGGACTGCCCAAGGTGTATCTATTGAAGACCTTCAATAAATACCCATTTTATTCTCCTAATCTTGTCTAGCCTCATTTTAGGCAGCCACTCCAAGGCATCAAGATCACTGTCTCCTCCTAAATTCCACATTCCAGGCAGAACCAGCTCATTTCCTTTGCCAGCTCAGTAGCTGATCTTCCCAACAGGACTACCCTCAGATCACTCACATCCACAACACCGAGCAGATATCTGCTATTAGAATTTTTTTAAACAGCCCATATGAAATCTTTTCCCTAAATTGTGGTGTTTATTCCTCGCCCTGTTTCAGAAATATGGTGTAAAATGAGTGAGGGTTGTGCTTGTCTCATGTACAAGCTGTAGTACGAGGTACCACAATAGGAAGCAATTATCTTTGGATTCTGATTGAAGTGTAAGAAATTATCAATTGAAAGGGGTGGGGTTACAAATTGTAATAATTTTTGAACACAATTTCTATTCACAGTGATTCAGCTAATTTTCTCTATGACATACTAAATTTGTAAATCCCAAATTCAGAATCAGATGAAAGGTACCATAAAATTCACAGCTAAGTATGTAACCATTGATAAAACCAACCTTCCCTGAAAAAAACCCTGAACCGATGGTTGAACATGTAAGACTCCAGAAAGTATTGTCTGACCACCAGAGGGAGTTCAGAGTGTTCCACAAATATTCTGCTACTACTGAGAGTGATTTGGGGAAGCTAATTAAATAGAAAAGCTAATTAAAAAATAAATAGTCAAAAAAATAATCAAAGAGTGAAGAGATGCCTTCTCCTTACATCAGGAAATCGTATTTCAGAAGGAAAGAAAGAAATAGGAGAATCAGATAAAAAATACTACACTTTGAGTTCTGAAGCTGTGATTAGGACGTTCCCTACTGATTTAAGGGAACATCCCTTTGTATATAAACCATGTACTTCAGATAAATTTGTTGCAAGTTCACACTGTGGTCCAACCCTGTCTACTGCTTATCATTCCAGGCCTTATCTGCAGCTGGATGTGCTGGGATAAACACAGAGGTTTCAACAGAATTTCCATTTTCCTCCTCAGTGCTGCTGGGTTGATTCCTGGGGGTTGGTCCCTGGCAGCCTTTAATGTGCTTTATTTCTGGGGGGGTCCCATCAGGGTCTGAGCACTCTCTGAACACCAAATTCCTGCTTTTCTCTTTTTTTTTTTTCACTGCAGCCATGGGAAGGAGGAAGCCGGAGACGTGAAAAAGCTGCTAACTGTGCTGGGGACATTGGGGAGGAGTGAATTCCTAATTTTTTTACAACAATAGCAAACCTTATTTTCTTCCAGCAGCGAGAGGAAACAGAAGAATGCAGGAGCAGGGTTCTGCTAGCAAATGATGCCTTGAAAAGTCAGTAACCCAGCTGATCCCAACCAAAACCCAATAAAAATCTCCAGCCCCCAGAACACCATCATGTATTATGTACAGGTCGTGGATTTCATGGGAAAACTATTCCAGAAATGGTTTTGAAAGTTTAGGAACTATCACCAGTATGAACAACTCAGTACACACAGCTTAATAGGCTGTATTAATAAAAGATAATTCCTCTGTACACAGAAAGATCAAACCTTCTGAAAATTTATACTAAAGAATGGGAATTTCATGGAGTATCTCAAGGGGAGAAATTTTCTGACTTAATATCTACTCTTTCCTTTTTATTTATTTTTTTAAATAAACACATCATTATTTTTTATCTCCCTCTCCAAGTGTTAATCACCTCCAGGATACCACATAAATATCCACTGGCTCCTGAATAAGAAAATTATAAGAAAATTATTTCATCTTCTACCACTTTCTTGTAGCTCAGTGTCAGAGTGGAAATAAAGAAATAACTCCTTTTTTATACTGAGAAGGTGCATTTTTACAGTCACAAAAGACAGGACAGAGGGAGTACTGTAATTCAAAATGGAATTTCAGATGTTATCTATTCCCCCAGAAACTAATCCTAAGCAAAGAAAATTAACAATATTTTTTTCTCATTAGGCAGCCTCATGATACCTTTTTCAGTGCAAGCCCACATGACAGTTGCTTTTAAACCCAATGATTATATTTTGCAATTATTATCTATTTCCATAATCACTTTTATTCACAGCAAAGAAAAAAATTATGAACATTTATTTTTCCTGTTTCACTTTTCTCCTGGCAAGCATCTGGAGGAATGTTTTCCTTTATCATTACAGTGTTAGGCCTGGGAGTTTCCTGTTTGGTTTTGGACAGCAAACATTTCACAGACCATCTCTGATATCTGGGCCACTCAGCTCTGCAAATATTGACACCAACTGGATTTCCTCGGTAGAAATGGTGATGGAGACCATGAAATCCTTATGAAACCAATGTCAAGCCCTCAAAAGAAAATGTTTCTGTGCCCTGAGTTTAACCTCTTCTGCCAGACAGGGAAGTGGCATTAGAAAATCAAACTGCAGTAGAATTCCTAGCCTTGCTCTTGTCCCTGCAGCACTGAGGGAGTGAACACAGCACAGCAGAACCCACGGCCTCAGCCTCTGCCAGGCTCAGGACCCAAAGGCTTCATCCCTCACTTGGATTTCTCCCTTTGAGGCACAAAAGTCATGGAATGTCAGCCCTGGGATAGAACTCACAATCACAACTCTGTCAGTGCTCAGAGTTGGGGGCTGCAAAATTTCAAATTTTCTCTTTGACAAGGAAAGAACGAAACCCTGATAAATGATGGATTAGAGCTGGCTGGAACTTTCCAGAGATGGGAAATGACATTGAAGGGCTGGAGAGGGAACAGAGCTGGGAAGGGTCTGCAGAGTCAGGGACGTGGGGAGGGACTGAGGGAGCTGGAAAGGGGCTCAGCCTGGAGAAAAGGAGGCTCAGGGGGAATTTCTGGCTGTGCACAGCTCCCTGAGAGCAGGGTGGAGCAAGGTCAGGGCCTCTTCTGCAGGGAACAGGGACAGGAGGAGAGGGAACAGCCCCAGGCTATGCCAGAGGAGGCTCAGGCTGGACACCAGCAGGAATTTCCCCATGGAAAGGGTGGGCAGGCATTGGAACTGCCCAGGGGTTTTGGAGTGCCCATCCCTGGAGGTGCCACCAGGATGTGGCACTGAGTGCTCTGGGCATTGGGCACAGCCTGGGCTCTGTGATCCTGGAGGGCTTTTCCAGCCTCAGAGACCCAGGCTGAACTGTCACTGCCTCAGTTCCACTCCAGAGCCAGAGAAGACGTCCCTAACACCTGCAAACATTGCTTATCTCCAGCTGCACACACATCCCATAATGTTCCTGCCCATCTGTATTGAATGCTATCGTGTTGACAGAAAATACAGCTTTCCTTAGACCCAAAGTCTGTTCTTAATAGAAATTTTTAAGAACAGGTTTTGGTAAGCAATTCCTAACAAATTATTAGTTTCAGCCCTAAATGGCTCCATTACAGCTTTCTAATAGTAGCCTTTCTTTCAGATCTTAGTCAAAACATGTTTTGCTACACCATCAACACACATCGGAAGGGAATTTGCATAGCAAAAGGTCAAAGTCGTGCCTCATTGTTTGAGACCTGAATTGTGCCTGTGACAATGGGATGGGAACACGCTGCTGCTGCTGCTGTTACTGCCTGACACAGATGCCGACCACATAAAAAAAAAATAAATAAAAAAATAAAAATCAATGCGAGCAATGACTCATTTCTGAATTGCCAGTTTGGTTCAGAAATCACTGATTACTACTTCTACAACAAGGTATTATGGACTATTAGCAAGAACGTTTCTGACAGGTTTACAAGGCTTCAAGAGAGCTGATAGCACATGGTGTTACTGCTCTGTGCAGAGCTCCCCATTTTTCATTTTCCCCTCCTATTCCAGCACTATTTGAATTATGCCTCCTTCCACTGCTGACATGTTTTGAAGGCATTAAAGGCAGCTCCAAGGAGCAGAAGGGAGGCTGGATTTGCACTGCTCCAGACCCTTCTCAGGCTGATCTCAGAGGTCAAACTCAGATATTTCCCATCCCTCCAGGCCCCTCACACCCAGCTCTGTGTGCAGGAAAACTTTGGTGAGTGAATGAACAGCAATAAACAGCACTGTGCAGTCACACAGTGACATGGGAAGGGTGTCAAGGTGCTGCTTCTCATGGTGTTTTAATGAGGTGGAGTTTAAAGTACACCTGAAAATGTTTGTGCGAGGAGCATTTGAGGAAACTGCAGCTAATTACAGATTACAATAGGTAGATAAATGGGGATGAGAAGCTAAGCTGAGTGCTGCCTTGGCAGTTTTTCCCATTTCCATGGAAAGCTGGATCACTCCTGCCACACAATAACCTGTGAAGTAGAAACACAAATCAGGAGGAGAAAAAGAAAAAAACATCCACTGGACTTTCTCTGTGCAGCTACATGGATTCTGTCTGAAAATTTATTTCACTAAGATGAAAATTCACAAGAAATAACTGATGAGTCACCTGCTTTTCAAACACAAAGATTGCTAAAATGACTTCTCTTGCTGTAAGAATGGAAACATCTGGTCATCACGTGCTCATATTTAAATTTCTGCTGATAAATACATGTTGAGTGCATGGTTGTTACAAACTCTCATTTTAGGACATTGTTGGACAAGTTTTCTGTTAACAGGTGATAAAGTATCAACTAAAGACTAAAACCAGATATTTGTTATTCCAGAGAAACTGCATTTTAGCAAAAATTCTCTTTCAGCTAAATCAAACTGCAGATTTGCAGGTTGAGTTTTCTAAGTCCAGCATCACCCAAAAAACAAGGGGAGAAAATAGAAGCTGAAAGGATTCACTATATCCAAAATAAAGGATTTTTTTCTTTCTGAAGTGTTTTTAAACTCAAAGATTTCATACATTAAACCAAAAATAAACACATAGGCACACATTTTTCTTACATCCACACAAAATTTTCTTGTTCCAATTTCTGTCATTCTTAGAGGAGGGAACAGAGCTGGTATTTTGGAGAAAGAGGGAATGCCTACATTTCTCAATGAACCATTTAGGGCAGGATAATATTCAAGCACCCTTTGGAGAGAGAAGATCACATCAGCAATAAATAGATTCTGCCTGCTCCCCCCAGAAGAAACCATTTGGCCAAAAACACAGCCATCAAGGCCCTTAATTACTATTTCCAGAAGTTTATTATGCTTGACTGGATTTGGCAAAAAGTTTTCAATCAAGCACAGAAGGACTGTGAAGAAAACCATCCAGAGAGAGCCCTCCATGCCAAGTTCCAACCCAGAGCAGATTTTTATAGCTAAGTAGGTCTAACTTACAAATAAACCTATTAAAGGCAGAATTTATACTGGAAACACTGACAAGCTCATCAACCATCCCTGAGCTGGTGGCCACAGCTGTTAGGAGGTGATGACGTTAATTTAGGGAGAGGATATTGCTTCAAATCTAAAGTGTGATGGATGGGGGCTCTCTAATGCAGCAGCTCCTCGTGGTGCCAGGGCTGGCCAGAAATACAGCTGCTGGTAAATGCATTTATAGGGGGTTTGCTGGCTATATGATACAATTTCAGCTAATCAAAGGTAATAAAATAGTAATAGTGCTGTTCCACTATAGAGCATGACAGCTGCAGCTACTGCTCATCTATTAAATACTGGAGCTGAGAGCTTCAGGACCCGACTACTTTAATATCCATTAGGGACAAGCCTGGTGCTTCCACCCTGCTCCCTCCTCTCCTCCTGTTGGCTATCAACTTCTTTAGAATCCCCAACTTTCAGCATCCCACCCCAGAATTAAACCACGTTAAGCATTAATCTCCTCACCACTGACCATTTCTCTAACTGTAGGGTCCAGAAAGAGGGCTGGAATTTTGGGTCAGCTTAAAAGTCAAGAAGCTTTCTACACCCAAACCTTAACCAAATGTAATTCTTATATCCTAGAGACCAGTATCTTCAGGAAAAAATTAAATACAGGCTGGGATATGAACGAGACACCAGCAGCTTGCCATGCAGTTCCCTTATTATTATTAGGAAAACACCACAAAAATCATGGCATTGACTCACTGTAACACCTGGAACACAGAGAGAGCCTGAGCACCTCTCAGGGTGTGAGCACTGTGAGCAGACCTGGCTGACTCAGGCCACGCTTCTCTTCCTTGGCTTCTAACAATAAATAACCCCATCATTTAAATGTTGCAAATATGCCTGAACTACAGGTCAATAACTTCCTAAATCCATAAAGATAACAAAGATTTTGTTCACAGACAGTGAAAAACAGATCAAAAACTAACATGATCTAAAGGTCACTTGGCAGCCTGACCTGGGATTAAATTAAAGTTCGGGATGTTCTGGTTTGGAGCTGGTAAAAAGAAACCCATTCAGCTGCCAGTATTCCATGTAAATGGAAATATTTCCTAGGCAAGAAATGCCATTATCCTAGGCCAACCAGCTGAGAAAGCAGCCAGAGCTGCATTTCATTCCCATCCAGCAGATTTGGAGATTTCTCTTTAACACAACTGCCCCTCAGAAGAACAAGTGTATGGAGACTGTGACTAAGTGTCCCTTCTGATATGATTGAAAACCAAATTTGGTTAAACTCTTCCATGTTATTATCTACCCTCATTAAAATCTCTTGGAAAAATTTCACTCAGCCATTTATAAAGTGCTTTTTTTTTTTTCCCTTCACATTAATATGCACATATTTCCTTCCATCCATTTAAGAACTGATAAACAAGCTGTGCTTCTCACTGATGAAGAACTGAACACTGGTTGGAAACATCAATTATTTGAAATTCATAAATCACTGTGAGCATAACTCCTTCTCCACTTCCAGCCCCTCACCCTCACCTCTGCTGTCACTCAGGAGGCAGCAACCAGCCAGGAGTGTCCTTAGTGGCACTTACAGCTCATTCTCCCAGTCCACAGGAGTTGGGAGAGAGAATTTCTTGTCAAAATAGATTTTCTCACTCCCTACAAGGATGTCAAACCTGAAGATCAAGGTCTTCATGTAGTATGAGTTTAAATTCCTTTTTCAGTGATAGGCAATTTGAGCACTAAGGTGTTCTCAAAGCATGCAAAGTTGTAAATCCTATTGCATTTGTTTAAAAGAATTAAGATCTCCATATTTATATCCCTATATGATAGGAATGAGAAGAGGACACGGAATTGTGCATCTCTTCATCACCAAAATAGTTACACCAGTAATACCACACTGGGTGGGCAATAAATTTTGAGTCTGTAGCCCCCAGACCACGTGTATTGTACATAATACAAATTACCAAGAATATTCCCAGGATCAACACTCCCAACCCAGGTCCCCTTCCCAGACCAGCCAGAGGCTCCCACACATCTTTTCCTCCTTTCCATCACACACCAACTGAACTCAGTGGCTGAATTTTCCATGGCACAAATCCTGACAAATGACATCACCACACCCATGGATGTGGCAGCAAAGCCATTCTCTGATCCCACATCAAGAAAAACTTGATCAGAAAAACCTTAAACTAAGTCAAAGTACCATGAGTCTTTGGCTTCATGAACTCCTGGTGCTTTGCCAGACATGAAATATTTTCAGACAAGAAATATTTTCCTGGTTCCTGGAATTTATCACGGAATCCCAGAATGGTCTGGGTTGGAAGGCACCTTGGGGCTCATCCAGCACCACGGACAGGGACACCTCCCACTGTCCCAGGTGCTCCAGCCCCAATGTCCAGCCTGGCCTTGGGCACTGCCAGGGATCCAGGGACAGCCACAACTCTCCAGGCAAACTGATCAAGTGCCTCACTACCCTATTAGCAGAGAATTTCTTCCCAATATCCAGTTTAACTCTACCCTCCTTTGTCCTCTCACTCCATGCCCTTGTGCAAAGTCAGTGCTTTACCTCAGTCCGTGTTAAATGAGTTCAGTTTCTCTTGACCTTTTACTTAAAAAAAGCATCACACTCGCAGTGAACACAATTAAAGCCAAGTGATATTCCCAATTCCCTTTGGAAATGCCTGCTGGCAGCACGGGGCTGCTCTGGAGAGACCCTGATCCACAACCTCTGACACAGGACTAATCATTCCACTCCCTGACAGAGCCACGGCTTGGCTGGGAGAAAAACAAATGGACACAAGACAAATTTTATATAAAAGAGATCTAAAATGCAACAGTTGCTGCTGATGCAACCCTTTAGAGTGGTTTATATCTGCAAATTCCTTTCAGCACATTGATGGAAAAACTTTCAGAACTATTCCTAAAGCAGATCTGGATTCATAGCAGCAATTAAAACTGAGCTAAAGCAAGACAAAATATTTTGAATAACAAAACTTAACACATTTGGCTCTTGGAGTGTCTGTTTTTATCCCAGCTTCTTCTCCAATTCACTCATCATTACAAAACAGGGAAAAAATAATCTATTTCCCATAAATACAAGCAGAGTGACTCAGTCCATGCTGCTTTGGGAAGGCTGTGTCAAAGTCATGCATTTATTTACACAAATTCTTACACAACCTCAATTTTCCAATTATTAATATCTCCATGTGTATCATGGTATCAGGGTATGGTACCAGCAATAACCTAAATAAGAATCATTACTATAAAGAAGCCAAATAAACACATCACCTCATCCTAAAAACACAGAAAAAAAAACAGTGTCAAAAGAGCAACAAAAATAATTTCATTTAGTTTAAATTAAAGTTTAAATATTATTCAGGCTCCATATATGTTGATTGATACCTGCAAAACTAGAATAAATACTCAGCAAGATATATTTAAAAAATAATTCCCACAGAAATTATTCATCGCAGATTTTTGCTGCACTTTCTGAACTTTCTCAAACCTACAAACTAAAATCCCCAAAACCACACCAGCACCCAAACACTCAGAAGCCCAGCTGAGACAATATTTTTCTTGCCTGTTCTCTATTTATTCTGGCCAAGCCATTAGCTGCTGTCAGTGCTTTCCACACTGTTACTCCAGCAGGAGTTTAACCCCAGAGCAGCATCAACCTTAACCCCTGGGAGACAGAGAAGACATGAAATAGGTGCAGGTAAGTCAAGGAAACCTTTGTAAAGCACACAGACCCTTTAGGGTGTGTATCCATGAAAATACTCACTGCTCCTACTGCAGGAAGGGTGGCTGCTGGGTACCCAGCAGTCCTTCAAGAGACTCAGATTTGCTTTCTTGGGGCACTAAAAGGGTTGAACTGCCCTGGGAGCCTCCCCTGGCTCCTCCCCAGCCCCATTTCAGCTCTGAGTCCTCAGCCCTGCCCTGGGCACCCATCTGTGCCTGGTCCTGGGGCTGATCCTGTCCCCATCCCTGGGCTGTGATGTCCCAGCTGTCCCTTCCCTTTGTCCCTTCCCTTTGTCCCTGCCTGGTGACCAGGGGATGTGCCTGACCCTGGTTCTCACCACTGCACCTGCTCTTGGCTTGAATCCTTGCTGAGCTGCCCCATCACTTTGATTTTTGACTTTTGCCCCAGGAATGTCCTTTATGTGCCATGGTGCCTTTCCTGCAGGAGCAGCCAGCCCTCCCAGCTCCCTGACACCTCCACCATAAATTTTCATTTGCTTTCAAGCTGCCAGAAATCAGAACAAACAGAAACCTTGGAAGAGCTGTACAAAAACCCCTGTCTAGATGCACATCTCCTCCTCAGCCCTCCATCCCCATGGCACTCTGATATATGGCTCTGGCTGCCTGCTTTGCTGTATCACCATGTACCAGTAAATGAATTCTCTGCTGGTCCTCTGTCAATGTTTCCTAATGAGAGCTTTGTTTGAGTTTCTCTTCTCAAGTATGTGCAGAATAATGGATAGACTACAGTGAAATATGTCCCTCGTGCTCTTTGATGGAAATCATAAACTTTGACTGCAGAGCTCCAGTGATTTACAGCCCTTCCAAAATGCAAAGCAGATTTCCGTCTGTGCCAGCCTGCTGTAGCTCTCATTTGTTTTTACCTTTAAAATGCAATGTATGGATTCATACACCTTTTATATCAATGAAATATATATGTAAGCATTTCATCTGGCCGTGCAATTATGCAAAAGGCAATGTTAATCATTTATCTGTGGCATTCACACGAGCTTAAGGAAAGCTCTACTTCCTTAAGTAGGAGAATTAATAATTTTGCATCTGAGGAGGTTTCAAGTCTTTAAAAGGATTTATTTCTTACAACATAATGAAAGCCTGTTCATCTAAAATAATCATGGGCGAAAGCTAAGCTTCATGAATAAAGTTTGTATTTTTTGACAAACATCTAATGAACATACATAAATTAGATTCTCCAAGTTCCTGAGCAGGAGCATGATTTGCTGTTGAGTAGACCCACAGAAGAACTGTAGGGGGATTCATATTATTACAACTGGACACTCAAGAACATAAAATAACCAACAGAGCCTTTAGCAGATGAAAATCCATGAGTTTTTCAATATTGTCAGCCTGCCCAAACGTCCCAGGTTCACATTTCATATAAAAATTAGTTCCTTGATAGATCTGATGATGTTATTTATCTTGCAAACTAACCAGGACAGGTGTCTGTAAAAGAGCACCATTAAAAATCAAGCCCCTAAATGTATCCCTACCATAATTTATGTTATTTATCTTGCTCTACCCAGCCCACTCTATGGAATTTACAGTCAGATGAGGAAGCTTCTCATCCCTAAATATTTTTTTAGTCTAATTGCACTCTAAGAGGAAGGGAGATGAAGAATTAAGAGGGGAAGGTAAAGAAAGTATAAAAGAAAACTGAAGCAGGAAGATGTAAGCTACCCAAATAAAACATTTGAATATACTGGTCCATCTCTGGAAATTTAGGATAGTTTTCTGATTTTGGTAGGTTCTTACCCATCAAAAAACTGATGTTCAGGTGTTAGCAGAACAGAGCCTGGTATTAACATTTGAGTAGCTGACACAAACAGGAGTTATTCAAGTCCTGCTTTCATTCCACAAAGAGGAATTTCACCCAGGCTCTGACAGAAATAATACTGAGGAACACCTTCCATGAATCCATATAACATTAACCAGCTGCTTTGCAGGCTTAAATAAGAGTCAGGCAATACCAAAATCTGAGCACACAGCATAATGGGCTCACCTGCAAGGCCATGCTCGACTTTAAATCCACCTTTCTGCACAGGTGGGCAGTGCAAAGCCACACTTCATGCAGTGACTTTGCTGGGACTGTGTGTGTGAACATGCCATTATGCAAGGAAAAAGAAATCATGTATGAAAGCATTGGAAATTAAAGAAAGGAAATGAAATTAAGTTCTATTCCTAACTTCTTCAGTCTCAGTTTGTTCCTGCATTTGATGAAGTGTCTCTGTGTTTATTTACCTGAAGCCTCAATAATAAGGGTTTGAGACATTCAGCGTCCTAAGTTTATTAGTGCATGCAGAGAAGAGTAATCTTTTCTAATTGCAACCCATTTTTTCATTATTAAAGTAAAAGGAAAATTTGGACAGTTGTGTTTTATCCCAAGAATTGCTGGAAGCCAACATCAAATGTCCAATGCCATTGGAAGGATGGAAATCATCAAGAAGCCCATTTATAAAAATATCCTTTCCAAAGCCCACTTCCTCTCCAGAGGTGTTTATTAAATGTAGAAAAGAGAGCTCAGTGGGTTATTCTTTACTCCAGGAGCATCCTTCTCCCTACCCAAACACTTCCAAGGGGATCTGCTGGGCAGTTCATCACGTCCCAGGCTGGTTCCTCTCTCTGCTCCCAGCACCATGCACATCCAAACACGAGATTTTCCTGAAAGCCACGGCTGTCAAAGCCTGCAGAAAACACCCTGAGTTTTGCTTCCTTCCTGACAACTTTTATTGCATTTCAAAGTTTACATGTCCCAGGGTTCATCAGTCTGTTTTTCCTCTTGACAATATGTCACACAGCTCTTTGTCTTCATGCCTGGATCACCCACTGACCTGCTTGGGCTGAGCTGATTTAGCCTCATCACACAAATAAGAAATAAAGTGTGGAAAACTGAGATTTCTGCTTAGAATTCTGCAAGTCAGTCCTTAGGAGCAGTGCTACTCTACTTGCTCGCTCTGCTTTTTATTAATAAAATAAACATTTTCTGTGTTCATGCTAATTTATACACAGCTCTCCCAAAGTGATATGCTAGGACTTCTAAAATATTAAACATTGCAAATATTCAGAGCAAATTTCATCTTCTGTATGGTATTTTTGACTGTGGAACAGCAGACTGTGATATGAAGTGACTTATGACTCAGATAAAAGTCCTTTATTTGTAGTTCTTCTTGGTTTTCTCCAACAGAAACAAATCATTTATGACTATTAACAACGGGTGGATAATGCAGTCAATCAGATTGAGCCTTCAGGCTTCTGAAAACTGTTTAGGTTTACAGCTGCTTTTGTTGATTTGTTGAGAAACCATAGGAGAGGGGGGAAAAAAACCCTCAAAACTATCCCAGCACTGAAAATAAGATCTCATTTTGGTTATCATTTTAGTAGATTAATGTTGCTGGTGGCATTTCTGTCTCTTCTACACTTTATAGATTATGAAATCGTGTTTCTTATGGCAACCACAGCTGATGATGCTGAATCATTATTCACACTTCAGTGCAATCCAATGGGGGTTTTTAGCTGGGTTTTTAAATGGGTTTTAATTCACTTGATTTCATGCAGAACAACGGTTCAGCCAGCACGGGGTAAATTTTGAAGGTGGTGAGTAGGAGGTACAGTGCAAGCACAAATCCTGTTATTTGTTAATAGGATTTGTCTGCATCCCTGTGTTTATGGCTTGGGAAATGCAAGGCTGTGCCTCATTTGCAGAATAATCCCATTGGCAACAGCAGCAGCTCCAAACAGTCCTGGGTGTGTGCCTGCTCCTCACATGGCCTGGGATGGAACAGCTCTGAGCAGGACTCGACCTTGGGATTAAACTTCCAGGGAACTCCCAGGAACTCTCATTCCTTGATTTACTCTGGTGCCACTCTGCTCTGTGTCAGTGAATTGTTCAGCTTTAGAGGCAAAGGGGTGGCTAAAAAGCTCCACTTAAAGGGTGATTTTCTAATTATTCCGACCATGCTCTTATTAGTCTGGGTATGTGTGACAAAATGTGAAGAGCTCCACAAAAACAAAAGTGTTGTCCACAATTTATCACCTAAATAAGTGCCAAAGAGGGCATCACAAATCATACATGGAGAACATCCCCAAAAGGAGCTGTTCTCCCACTGGTGGACCTTCCACTGACCATTGTGGCTCAGGAAATTATTTTATTTCGCCATTTTTGTCTCCCTCCCTCTTATAGATCCTGAGCAAGGAAATAGCTGTTCCAGGACCATTCCCCTCAGAAGCACACAGATGATGCTTTAGCTCCTTCCTTGCATTCCTACCTCCCTAAAAATGAAATTAGGCAAAACTTTTGATAGAGGAGGAAAAGACCTCCCAAAGGTGATATTCATGTGGGCAGAGAAAATGGGGTGCAAATCACAAAAGGAAAGGAAAAACTTAAAAGCAACTTAACAAAAAAAAAAA
>VZTT01041586.1:0-16733 GCA_013400855.1 Buphagus erythrorhynchus | reverse complement strand
AAAAAAAAAAAAAAAACCAAAAAAAAAAAACACCAAACCCCTAAAACCAAACCATTACCTCTGAAATTTTCCTGACTTGATGTGCACGGGGTGTGTGTTCATGGGAAGGACCTTGTCTGCAAATAACAATGAATTTTTTCTTTCAACAGTGGGATATTATTAGTAGTGAGAGCACCATCATCCTTAAATCACACTGACAGCCAGGTTCCTTAAATCACATCCCAGTGCTGTGGTCTGGGAGTGGGAATTGGGCAATAATTGGCATTTTTGGCTCGCTCTGAATTCTTCTGATTCAAAGACCTTTCATCTGTCTTTCCTATCTTTGCATATAATTAAATATTATAGGAAAAGAACAAGCTTATTCCTCCTCAGGGTCATAGAAAAGGGTGACTTTATATTAAACTGAGATTCACAGGTTTAAGTATTTTCTAGTATTTTTCTCCTGCCTGGTATGACACTGAGTTTTTTTCTAATTAAAATAAAAATTTGTATCTTTGTAAAGTTTAATTCTGATTCTTTTCCCATCTCACTGCATTCTTGAAAGAGGAAATCATGTCAGACCTTGGTGCCATACCCCTAAAGAAAGAAAATAATCATATTTAAATCAAGTTAATGACTCACTCTTCCCATTTTGTGCATTTTCTTCCATTACACTTGGTCCATTGGTTCATCCATTTTTAAAAGGTTTAATTTCCTGTTGGATCATTGACTGAATTTGTAGCAGGTTCTCCTTGCATTGTGAGCTCATGAGGCAAGCAGCATTCTGTTTGCAGGCACACAGGAGTGTGTGCACTAAAGGCAGGAGCTTTTTTTTATTGAAGACATGCTGGTAAATCATTTCCACACATGAATGAAATGAAATAATTATTACTTTGGATGCTGAAGTTACATCAAGGCCTTTCATAACACCTCTCCTTCCTCCTCCCAGGTACTTCCCCTGCGGTACCACAGCATTTCCAGCCAAGGTGGGTGCACAGAAAATAAAGCTAATTTCAGATTAAAGTGCTGGGAGTGTTTCTGGTGGCTGTTTGAGCCCCTGCCTCCTGCTGCTCTGCAGTGACAGATCCAAGGTGCCACCACAGTGTGAGCTGGGCTGTAGGAACATCTGTAAGAAACTGTTGGAGTTTGGTGAGTGGGGACGGTCGGGACAAACTCAGGAGCTCTCTGTATTCTGGTCTTGAAGTTTGCAGTTTATTTCATAGGATGTGGGTATATATGAGACCCTACTAAGAACTGCAGCTACAGCTCAGAGAGGGATGGAGAGAGAGGGATAGAGCAAGATAAGAGAATGTAAGAGAGTAAGAGAAAGAAGAAGAGTGCAAGAGAGAGAGATTTTCTCGTTTACAATACAATAAATCTTCTTCTATGTTGAATATTCTAATTTCCACTAACCAATCTAATGCAAGATACAAATTCTCTAACATTTGCATGCAACCTATAGGAATCACTATATTACCATGTTTTACTGCTTTTCCTTATCTCTAACTTTTATCTGGGACCCTTCCTGCCATGCCTAGGGAGGATGTCTGTTTGCTTTTTGGTATTTGCAGCATCTAACATTATCTAAACAAAGGGGCCTTCAGGCATTCAGTTGCTTTCAGCCTCACAGTCGAAAATTGCTATCATTTCTATTTCACTTATATTTTCCATATTCTCAAAGCCTTTTGCTAGGCACTCATATTTATACGGTTTCCCTGACTCATCCTTCCCAACACTGGGCCTTAAGGAGAACCAGTGCTAATTTGTCCCTCCCACTCTCTGCTGTCACAGAGCTGCCCTCCACTCCATCTCAAGCTCAGAATGCAATTCAGACATGGTGCCATGCCTGAGCTTTTGGTGTTTGGAAACATGGAATAACCTGAGCTGGAAGGGACCCACAAGGATCATCAGCTCAGCTCCTGTCCCTGCACAGACACCCCAAATCCCACCCTGAGCATCCCTGGGAGTGTTTTCCAAACTCTCCTGGAGCTCTGGCAGCCTTGGGAATGTTCCCATTCCCTGGGGAGCCTGGGCAGTGCCCAGCACCCTCTGGGGGAAGAACCTTTCCCAAAAATCCAACCTAAACCTGCCCTGGCACAGCTCCAGCCATTCCCTGGGTCCTGCCCTTGGCTCCAGGGACAGCAGATCAGCCCCTGCCCCTCTGCCTCCCTAAATCAGGAAGCTTTAGATTGCAATGGCTTAAGAACTTTGAATGCTCTGGGGGACAAGGTCTGATTTTCAAGGCCACAGAAATAAGGTTATGAGACATTCTTTGTGATGGCAAGAGTCAGAATATCAAGTAGGCCAGAAAACAACGTGCCAGGTGAGGAAGGCAGTAAAGAATTGCTCTGGACCACAGATACCATCTGAATGATGATCCTCATTTATGGGAAATAACTGAGAGTATGTGAGGACTTACCAACTGCATTTTAAAAGGAAAATAAAAAAAACCCCAACTCTAAGGCACAGGGTGGGATTGTTGGGGTGTCCTGTGCAGGGCCAGGAGCTGGAATTGAAGATCCTTGGGGATCCCTACCAGCTGAGGATATTCCATGGTTCTATTCCATGGCAGTTTTTCAGCCTGCTGAGTTTTGGAGGGGGAGCAGTTGAGGGAAAGCAAGGTACCTGTGCCAGTGTTAAATGCACATTCCTAGTTCACTGCTTTTGAGAGCCTTTGGGAGCTGCTATCAGGCTCCTTTTGATAAGAGAAAGCTCAGAAGAGTTTTCACAAAAGCTGTAAGGATTGCACAGGCACATACCCTGAGAAAGATGGGGAGGTTAATCCAATTTGCTGATCTATCATCTCGTCAAAGTTTTCTGTTTATGTTTGGAACAATTTGGTAAACAACCTATGTCTAAAATCAGAGCATAGATGAGGGAAATTTGTCTCTCAATATAAACTTGAGTAACACAATGCCAACATCTGTGGAGTTTATCCATATAAAAATATCTACACTTTTTTTTGGCAGCTCACAGCTATTACTGACCAAGGTAACTCTGGAATGCAAGAAATCCAGCTCATGTGCAATATTCCAGGTCATTAATGCAAGAAAATACACACAAAAGGACTCAAAAGGGGCATTTTTATTCTACAAAAATCAGAAACGTGATTTTGGTAATAGCAGCTCTCAGTGCAGAATGGAAATCTTGGAGGAGTCCCAACCACAGCCAGCAGATCAACACTTCCACAAGAAGCTGCTCCCAGTGGGATCCCCTCCTCCTGATGCCTGAGAAAACACTTCAAGCTGAGACAAGGAGGAGCAAAAGGAAGAACAGAAAAGTTTCTGTCCTGGAGCTTCCAACATGAAATCCATTGGACTTTTCCTGGTTTTGTAGGAAAAGGTGCAGCCCTGTGCCTGCAGAAGAGCCAGGTTTCCATGAGGAGCACACAGGTGAGTGCTGCCACACCCCACCTGGATTTGGGGATAATCTCTGGAATCTGTGGATCTGCGGGAGCTCAGGAATGCCTCCAGTGTCACACAGCTCCTGTGCTGCTCAGGAGAGCTCCAGCAGCAGCAGGAGCAGATGCCAAGGCTGTGGGTGTCCAGAATCCTCATCTGTGGCAGGATTCAAACCAACCAGAACCTGCTGGTGCCAGCCCCAGGCTGGCCTGGAAGCCACCTGCACACCCTACAAATCCCAAAACACTGATGGAACAACACTGCCAGCTCCTCCTCACAGCCTGCCTCCAGCCAAATCAAGATTTAGGATTTTGGAGAAGGAGATTTGGGGTTTCCACAGCACTCAGGCAGCAGTGCTGTTTTTCTTTTTCATCTTATGTAGGATTTCTTTTGGGTTTCACTCAAATCAGCCATAATTCCCCTGAAATTATTATTTAATATATGCAATTATAATGAGTTTCTTGATAAAAATCTGGGTTTTTACCCAGCTGTGGCCAGTGCCCTGAGCAAGAGCCTCCCAGAGGTGATGGAGCAGATCTGCAGTGAGAACCACCCTTATTTTAAGGACAAAATGAATCACAAAAAATGACAATAATTATTAATAATTCACATGAGAAAAGTGAGAGGAAGAGGCAGGTTTTATTGCTGGATCACTGCCTCTATCCTAGCAGGATTTAAAAAGATGAAGGCAGCCAAAGCTACAGCCAGGCTGTATTTCTTCCCTCAGTGGCTAAAATCACAAGCAGCAGGACTGCAAATATTGAAGAAGATTCATAGTTATGCTCATATTTGCATAATATTCTTCATACTCTCATTCCTGGCTCTCTTGAAACCTGAATTGTTTTTCATGGGAAAGGAAAGGGAATACATTATAAACACTTTTACAAATATTTTTTTAATTTAACACTGAGTCAAATATTCATCCGTTTAGTTGAACACTGACTGCAAAAGGGTGATAAAAACATTTGTTTAAAGTCTAATATTCCTACCGTGTGAGAACCTTGACTCCATGCTCTTTATTAGGTGACTTTCAATAAAACACTGAGCAACTGCAGAAAAAAGATACTCGGAGCAGAACTTAGGAAAAATGTAGAACAAATTTTGAAAGCAGGCTTTAAAAATATAAACATATATTTAACACTGAGGAGAAAAAAAGAATGAGAGTCATGCCCTGTATTAGTCACAAATCCTTAAAGCTACTCTAAATTATGGGCACAAAAGACAAAAATATGTGACTGTGACTCATATATTTGAAAAATTAAAGTAAACAGATTAATATTTTCTTGCACTCTCCATATTTTTAAGGACTTTGAGAATTTAACATAACATTCTAATGCCAAAGTCCAGCTAAAAATACCATTTTCATGTAAAACTCCTTCTTCTCTAAATTTATAAATTATCTGCTCAATTTCATGGGCAATGTTTGGTTTCCAAAGAGATGGAACAACTTTCACAACTTTAAGTCTTCCTTCTTGCCTTTAAAATATTATTTTAGAATCCGCATATTTTAAAAAGAAACTTTTGCCACCAGCAGGTTCTTTTATCACATTACAAACACAAAAGCTGATTTTTAAGAAAAACTTCAGTTGTTCTTTTGCACCCTATGTAGGATTTCTTTTGGGTTTCACTTACATCAGCCATACTTTCCCTGAAATTTTAATTTAATATATGCAACTATAATGAGTGTCTTCATAAAAATCCAGGGTTTTACCCAACTTCAGGCAGGGAATAGTGTTAACTTTCCTGGGTTTTAAAGAGGTGCTAAATTTCTCTGCTGTCACGATGAACACTGTGAATTTTGTTGTTTCATGCAGCTTAAATCAGCCTTTTTCCTCCTTTGAAGCTTCAAGGCGGGCATTGGGATGTTGGAAAAGTTGGTTAAATTTGCAATGTAGGTGCCCTGCCATCAAAGGAATTCACCCATTCACCTTTATGCTCTCAGGAAGGTTCCCAGCAGAGTTGGAGCTCTTCCAAGGAGAGTCAGGAGCAGCCATCACCACCTTGGGAAATGTGGGAATCACAGTCAGACACCAACACAGCTCCACCCTCCTCTTCCCATCAGTTTGCCTTTAACAGGACACACTGGCCAGGAAAAATTTCCTTGCAGAAAGAGTGATCAGGAATTGGAACAGACTGGCCAGGGAAATGGGGGAATCACCATCCCTGGAAGTTCAAAGGAAGTGTGGAGGTGGCACTTGGGGACAAGGTTTAGTGGTGGACTGAGTTACCTTCTGGTAACTAAGAGTTATTTCCTTTTCCTTGGCTGATGGTGCAGCCTCATTCATTCAGCTCATTCTTTCCCTCGGGTGTTGCTGCTGTTCAGGATTTCCACAAAATTCCCCTCACGCTGGCATGTAATAGTTGAGAAATGCAGGTTCCTACAGGTGGTAAAATTCCCTTTTATTTTAGAGCTTTCTAAGCTCTGTGCATTAAGTCCTGCTGTAGCCACATTTGGAAGACTTTAAGTGGATTTAAGATCCATTTAGGGATCCTTCTTGCACTTCTTTACATAGGCTTGAATTGGCTACTGAATTGAATCCTTTTCATCCTGATTTTCAGAACTCTGAGAGTTCCTAAGGTAGGAGGTTTGTAGACAGAGCAGATGGTGCTGTCTTTTCCATCAAGGACAGAAAAAAAAAATAAAAATTCTGTAGTCAGATCTGGACTCCTGAAGTGAAATGGAGATTGTGGGGCGCTCCCTGTCCGAGGGCAGAGCTGCTCCCTGAGGAGCTGTGGGGAATGCTCTGGGCTCTCAGGGTAATGAAGGATCATCCTGCAGGGAAAAACATCACAGCTTTTTAAAGAAAAAAAATTATTTCATCCTGAGTACAAAGCAGAGGAAGACAAGTGCAAAAGATACTTCAGGAAGGAGTGGGAAAGCTGTGTTCATTGGAAGACTTGGAGATTTAGGTTGGATATTAGAGAGGAATTGCTCCCTGTGAAGAATTCCCTGGTGCCCAGAGAAGCTGTGGATCCCTGGATCCCTGGCAGTGTCCCAGGCCAGGTTGGACATTGGGGCTGGAGCACCTGGGACAGTGGGAGGTGTCCCTGCCATGGCAGGGGTGGCACTGGGTGCCACCCAACCCAAACTATTTTGGGATTCCATGATTTTATGAAAATTGCTGCGCAAAAAGACTGTTGCTGTCTGAAAGCAAGAGGAAGCTTACACCAAATAAATAGAATTGATTTGATTTACTTGCACATCTAAATGGGTGTCTACGAGGTTTTCCCAAGCTTCATGCAGGAATCAAATATGCAGGAATCAGGATTTTTGGAATATGGCTTTTTATTTTTGTCCACTTCCCTCAGTGCTGCAGTAAAGTGCCAGTTGTGCTTTTGGTTTCTGGAACACGGAGACCAAACCTTCTTTCAGTCAATATTTTTCTAAAGTTCTCCCCAGTTTTGGCACAAAGGATTCCATTAAAACCCAACAGGACTTCATAAATTTGGCCCCAGTTCTCTTATATGAAATAAGGATTACAGAACTGGTAATTTTCCATTATCCAGAAATCATGCTGACGGATATTTAGGAGAATGGAGATTTTCATGCATAACTCACCCTGAGTTAATATATCCTGAGGCAGTTTTAAGCCCCTGATGATTCACTGTGCACACCTGGCTCATTGATTTGTCCTTACTGTGCCCCCATGAAGCTCATACATAAAATACAGAGCTCCACATTTCCAAAAAGAGGGAAAAAATATGGATTTCCAAACCTTGAAGCACAGATGAAATTTTTGTTCGAAAACCAAAGTCCTGTAAATATAACTAAGCACACAATAAATAAACGGGATGATTTTTTTTTTTTTCCAGATAAAAGATTGTGCAAAAACTTTTGCAATTACCCAGCTGCAAAAATTCCTGACAAGTTAAATGGAGATCAACCAGAATCGATCAGGTTTTTATGAGAAATTAGATGTAAACTCAGCCTCCTGTTATCTGTCTCAGTTTGAAACATTTCATGTGGAATTTGAGCTTTGCAAGAACAGAAAGAGTAAAAATTGTAGGAATAGTCCAGTTTCTGTTTATCATTCCTGAAAAGACAAGGGCCACTTGAACAGGTTCCAGTTCTTGGTTATTGAACCACAAAACACAATAATTGCATTGAAATAAAGCTCTAAAAGCTTAATCCAGATTTTACATAAATCAAAAATCTATACAGACAACTACGTAATTTAAAAGAAACTTGTAAATATTTGTCAAATTTTGCAGGTGAAGTTGAAAAAAAAATTTTTCTGGAATGTCTCATTAATTAAATATTAAGCTTCAAATGAAGAATTTAAAATTTTGCTGTTAATTTCAGTGACTGCAGGAATTCCAACGCTGGAAAAAGGAACCAATGAAGCTGAAGGTTGTAAGAAACACAAAGAAAAATAGAGTGAGAGCTGTAATTCCACCTATGAATCCTGCACGTGCTCATGACTTGGGAAACTTGAACAGTATAAGGGATGCTGATGTTGAATGAGCTGTTAAATTTGAAAGGGAGAAGAATTTCAGCTTTCATGAGGTCAGAGAAAGAGCTTTTTTCTTTTTCCTTCAGTCTTGCTGAAATCATAGCAAAAAAAACCAACCTTTGGAGTATTGGTGCTTTTGGAAGCAAACTTTGTTTAGTCCTGCATAATTTCCACTAAATCAAATTTTTCTGGGGATCAATAAATCCTGGAGAGGAACCAGAAAAGGGAAAGGCAGTTTACTGAAACTTGGTATCTCCACTTTTTTCCTCCACCTCTAACTTTGGGTCGGTTGTTTGGGTTTTTTTTCACTCAGTTGGGGTTGAAGGTGGGTTTTGGTTGAGTTTTTTTCCTGCAGTGCAAGACATTTGCTGTGAAATTTAATTTAAAAACAAAACTCTAGATAAGTACCCTCTATTGAAAAATAAAACTGATGATTAGATATTTATTTTCTTCAAACCATGCAAGAACCCTACCCTTCAGTGCTGTGTCAAATTTCTATTTGCATTAAATCTGGTTTAAGGTTTGAGCTGTTGAGTTGCTCACCAGAAATCAGAGGATTCCTCAGCACCAGTTTACCCATGGATATTTTGGAAGTTTCCACTTCCAGCATTTCAGTGGAACCTCTTCCTTAAAGGATGTGGAGAGGCTTCAGGTCTCTGGAGAAGGTTTGATCCTTCCTGTCCCTCACATGGAATTTCCATGGAGGATAAGAGGGCCATGATGGTGCTTTTACCAAAATTTCCTTGCTGGAAGGAGCTGGGAACAGAGCCAGGCAAGGCTCTCAGTCCCAAAAAACTTCTTGATTCTCCATCTTCCCAACAGCTCCTGAGTCTGAGCCTCTTCCACTGGAGTTTTCACCTTCCCTCTTTACTGAATTTGAGGGCAGCAGCTGGGCCCTGTTTATTTTAGGGATAACCTCATCTGCTGTTTGGACTGGGGGAAGGAAGAAGAGCTGGCTGATGACTTCCTCCTGACACCTCCAGCTGAGGCTGGCATTTGTTTTCCAGCTGTTATTGGTTTCTAATTATGCCTGGATATTCAGAGGATCAGCTAATTTGCTCCGTAATTTTTGGAGGCAATCTTTAATTCCCTTCGCTCCGTTTGGAAATCTGTGCTAATTTCATGGAACTATGAAATATTCAGACAGGATGGGACTGAGCCTTTTGGATGCCCTGGAGAGCCAGCTCAGGTGTGTGTGTAGCACTGCTGTGGCTCAGAAATCCAGACCTGCCCATCCTGCACGTGGCACAGCCATGGAAAACGAGGAGTTTTGTTTCTTTTGTGTTGTTCCACTCACTGCAGTGAACCCGTGGCTCCTTTCTGCTGTTGGGCAAGGGCAGAGAAATAAGGAGCCCTGAGCAGGAAACAGACACTAAAACTGGAGTGTGTGGAGAAACTGAGGCTCTTCTGAATTAATGAAATCGTGGAAAACGCCAATGTCAGCACCATGGAAGGAATGAAGGCACAATGCTCCCATTTGTGTTTCATTTTTCCTTCCATCCTGTGCCAAGACCATAAAACAAAGCCAAAATCTTATCCTAAATTCCAAATTCAGTGGTGTATCAGGGATGATTTCACAGGAACAGAGGAAAAGGGTGAAGTGATTTTGCACTGCATACTGAAAACACATCCAGTGTTGTTTCCAGAATATTTCCAATAAACACATTCTGAAGTATCCCACAGATAGAAATATAAGTATAGAAATATTCCAGCTATAGATTGGAGTTGTTATTGCACCAGCAAGAATCCAGCAGCATCTCCAGCTGTTTGTAACATTTAGCCTTCTATATATTCCAATATAATTCTGTATATTGTGAAGCTGTTCCTTTTTAAACATCCAGGCAAGTTTGAAATAATCAAGGCTGTTTAACACAGTGCAGGTAAGACCTGTGTGCACATGAACTTGGGTGCCATCAACTGCTTTGTTACTTTATTTTTTATAGGAAAATGAAAATCTATCCATATATTCATGTAATTCACAGGAACCCCTTCATTTCCTTTGCAGTTTCAGTCCACTCTGCTCTCTCTCACTCTCTTGTTTAAAGGGTGAAATCTTCTGTAGTTTGCAACAAAAGAGTTTTCTCCCAATCACCCCAATCTTAGTGAGACTCTACAGTGAAAAATCAGTCAAAATAGACAGTTCACTGCTAAGGAAAAGAAATAAATAACTTTTTGACATCCATAAATTTAAGCCAAATGACTACAGTGGCACTCTGAATAAAACACCCCAATTATTTACTCTTCTTTCCCCACCCCTTCCCTAATTACCTGCCTTAATTAGGTTCTCTGGCTTCATATGAAGATTTTCCCTTCTTTTATCCCATTTGGTGTAAAATCATTGATGTTTGGAGCAGAAATACTGAATGAAAGGAACACAGAATATAATACCAGAGCATTCAAATGAGCACTGCTTCCAGCTGAGCATCCCAACTCCCTCTTCAAATCCAAGTGTTATCCAAGAACTATTTTCCAGAGGCAAATATCAGGTCTGGTTTTGTGGGTGAGGACCTTCCAGACTGGTGCATTTGCACTACAGAAATATTTGGGGTTTTCCTGGTTCCTTCTCTGGTTCACTCCAGCCAGAGCTTTGAAAGCACCAGAAACTTCCACAGAGGAATATATTAATTGTCCTCAAACAGAAATGATCAATTGAAACAAATTCAGATTTCCATGAGTGAAAACATCAAGCTGATAGAAACTTTTGTAAAATGGGTTTTCTGAGGAGCTGTGGTAATAAAGAAGTTTCTGTCTCTCTTGTCCTAAGCTCTGGCACTGCTGTTCAGATTTTAATATCTAAAAAATGGTTAATTTTAGTAGATTGCTCATGATTTTTAAAGCAGGTTAGGGCAGTAATAAAGCACATCATTCCTTCTGCCTCAAGAAAGCAAAAATCCCTGAAAAATTTTCTTATTCCCACTTTGCAGATGACAAAGACAGACACAGAGGGGAAGTAGCTTGCCCTGAGTCAAGTCCCTAAAGCCTGAATGATCCGTTGGGGATTTAGAGAAAATGGAATAGGTTTAAGAGAGACTTTTCTGGATTAGAGTTTATAAAAGAGCAAAAAAACCTCCAAAACCCCAACAAACAACAGAAACCAACCGAGCTGTTTAATTGTCACATCTCTCTCTCGTTGCTTCAGCAAGAATTAGGTTTAAGGGTCTCTAGATTTTGGACCTATCACTTTTAAATCCACCAAGCTCCCATCAAGAAGAGCAAAGAAATATTTTCCTTTTTTCTTTCTCCCCAGCACCAGCTCAACAGAGCCTCACTATTCATAGGAACAATAGGTAATGATACTCAAAAATCAGATTTTATTTTCTCCCGTCAGCTTTCCTCTCTGGCAAGGCTTGGATGCACAGAGTGGGATGTCAGCCAGCAGGTGTGATTAAAGTAATAGGATAATTAAAAAGAGCTACATGTGGGAATAAAAATTGGGTTTTTTTCAGGCTGGTTTGACTCAGTAGCAAACAGCTGCTGCACATCTTCTGCTGCTGCTTTCATGATGGAGTTATTTCTGTTCGCCTCAGTTGTCTTTTATTTTAAAGGGCATTTCCATCATGAAAGAGGAAATTTTATTGTCACAGACAAGTCAGGAGATACCCAGCAGGAAGCAGAGCTGTGTCCCATGTCCCTGTGGCACGTGGAGGATGAGTGCCAGTCTTTGAAACCAGGAGTCCTATCCAGTAGGGATAAAACATGAGCTGTTGGGCAGTATTTCAATGCTAGAAAAGGGGAAAGAAAGTGGTTAAACCTCCAGAATAAATTTGTTGAAAAATAGTTTCAAATTATACAATTTTTAGAAAAAATATTAAGGGAAATGCTGATATTGAAATATTTTTAAATTATTTATTCTAGACTAGCTTATATTACCCCTGCCCGAATGAGATAACAATATTTTAACTCCATTAATATTATTAAACAATATCTTATCCCAAAATCTGATTCCTAAGTGTGTTTAAATAAGTATAAATCTTATCCTTAGATCTGCCATGACATCTATACAAGAAATTTACTGCAGAATATTTTCTTTCCCTCAATATTATTTTTGTAGGTATATTAATATAATTTTGGATGTGATTTTGCCTTATTCCATTCTTTTCTGCTTTACAGACAGGCTGTTTGTGCCTAGATGGTTTCTTGTCCCTGAGTAGTGGCAGAACTTATTTCAACATGAAAATTTTAAAAGTAAGGAGGTCTAATTTTAATAACGGCTCCATTAAACCCTCCCATTCTCCAATGGCTTCTCTCAAATATCCCAAAATGCAGGAACTCCTCAGCTAATTTCATTTACAAAGATCAAAAAGGGTAGGCACAGACTCCAAGATGTTCCTGCAATAATTCCAATTTCTTTTTCACTGTTATTACAGATCCTGACTGAAACATTACCCAGTGTGTTCATACAGAAAAAAATCCCATTGCCAGAGCACTGGACACCACCATAAAATGTCCCTTTTATTCTGTCACATCCAAGGGGTACATGGAATAAAACCAGTATGGAATTATTGAAGATTCAAACCACTGGTAACAACATAATTTGTACAAAAACCACAATGTCTCCAGCAGACTTCACGAAAGATCCAAATTGTAGCGTTTTTTGAGGTTAAAGTCTGTTTAGAAAGAAACTGAAAATTACCTTTCTTCCTCTACCAAATTGTAATGGTATTTTGTAAATTTATGAGCTAAAACCTGTAGTGGAAATATGAAAAAAAAAAAACACATTTGTTTTGCCATTGAAAGTCAGGAAAGAAAAGGACCAATGCAAACAGCAACTGCAGGAGGGTGAGAGACCCAATGCTGCACAAAATTAAAGAAAAAAATTGGGGATGGAGGAATAAATTTGCAGATAGATGTGTGTACCCAAAATGAACTTAATGTTCTCTTTCCTGTTTTGATTTCCCTTCCACTCCCCCAGACAAAAATAGTTCTGTTCACAAAGGCAGTTCATTGAGGTAATTAGGTTATTTACAAAGAAAGGTCATTAAAATGGTATCCACCATGTTCTACTGACAGAAAAGAACCACTAATTAGAAATATCTCCCATTGTTTCAGTGGCTTTGAATTTTTCTGCTTAATGACTAAAGACTATTTATTGTTAAATATTTCTGTAACTGATGTATTATTACCAGTGATATACATGATGGTGCATGCAAAGCATATTTTAGTAGTTACATGATGTTGTCTCAAATTTGTGGGCAAAATACATCCCAAATACTCAAATACATTCCCAAATAAGCAGAAGCTGGAAGCAGCATTCAAGCAGAAACGCTGACTTAATTCCAGAGCTCCTCTCTCCAGAAGTCAACCCAAGAGAAGGAATTTCCTCCAAGATTTGGTGTGCAGGTTTAAAAACCTCAGTCTCCCAATGAGAGGGCATCATGTGCCTGAGTCTGTGCCACGAGCTGGGTTTGGAGAGCACTCAGGGCTGCCATGGGATCCTCTCCCAGCCCCAGGAAAGCTCAGTGCCAAACAACTCACAGCCAGAGCCAAGAGCAGCCTGGCAAGATCATCTATTTACTGCTTCATTTTTATTCCAGGGAAACTTCTCTTCTTCCAGAATCTGGGCATCTCTGATTCTGCAGTGACTGCATTGACTCTGCCTGTACCAGCACAGTGTGAAAAATCCCCAGGAAAACCTGGAATCTTGCAGCAGGAGTGAGGAACAAAGAATTGCCTCCCATCCTCGTATTCAAAAAGATTCCAGGGAAAACTCTGCAATCACATGGTGCCTTAGGATTTAGCTTTTATGTTTTTCAGATCCTGTAGTGCTTTAGTGTATAACTCTAAACTCCATAGCTGCTGTTCTCCTGTTTTGGTCAGACAAAACAACTCCTCTCCAGGCCTGGGAATCAAGGACACCTCACTGCCTCAGACCCCAAGAGATGTAAAAAACAGTGAATTGAGGGGGAAAATTTGGGGTAAGTGACTTCATTACCTGAAGCTCTAATTGGAGGATTAACCCCTGATATGTAAGTGGACCAAACTTATAAAAGTGTGAAAAACTCGTGACCATTGTCCATCTTGGGTGTAGCCCCTGGGAGGCTTCTGACTGCCCAAGGTGTATCTATTGAAGTCTTTAATAAATATCCATTTTATTCTCTTAATCTTGTCCAGCCTCTGATCTAGGCATCACTCCAAGGCATCACACAAACAAGCTGGGAGCTCTCTGCAGAGCTGCTGAGCATCTTGTGCATAATCTACCCGTGCAGAAAGCCCAGAGGAGCCTGGCAGCCCTCGGGGATGGCAAACAGAGGATGGGAGGATGCAGGAACAGCTGGGAGGGCTGTGCAGCTCTCCAGGGATGGGTCAGCACACACCCAGGGCTGTGAGCAGCACGAGCAAACTCTACTAAACAACATTGGGGAAGCAAACTGTGCCCATGTGTGGGATGGGAAAGAGCAGGGTTGTTCCTTTATCTACCAAGGGCAGATTTAATTAAATTCTGCAAAGCAAACTCGGGGAAAGAGGACACCAAAACTGCTCAGATTTTGCCTGAGAACTTTATTATTTGCTCTTTTGACTTAAGTTGTTGTAAATCAGACCAAAGCAAAGTGAGTAATTACTTTTGCCTTATCCAGTGTATTTCTCCTTTACCAATATTTTTGACAGATGGCCCTGTTAAACTCAAAGATAGAAAGAAAAGCATAATATGCAGTAGATACCCCAGTAAATATAATAAGGCATCACTTTCAGGACCTTTAACCATTCTTCCAAAACAAAAAGCAAAGATTCTTTTATTGATAAAGCCTTCTTAAAAAAAAAAAAAAAAAAAAAGTGTCTGTTTGTATTGTTTGTTTCCTCTCTCCCACCTTGCAAACAGTCACTGCAGATCTCTATTATTGAGGTGAATTGCCATGAATTTAGGGCTTAGAATCTTTCCCCTTTTTTTCCTCCTGATAAGCAACTGAATTCCCCAGGACCAGGGTTTTACCAAACTCCAAAAAAGTAGAGATTACTCTCCAATGTGGATCTCTTGATGATGAAAAGGTATCTGAGTTAATCATTAACAGCAGGGAGCCTGATTATAGCAGGATAAATCATAGTGCAAGCAAGTGGAATAGGCTTTATCTCAGCACAGCACAGCCTGGAGCCTGGCCAGGTCCTGGCCAGGAATCCTGGTGAGAAATGCCAGACAAATGATGGCCCTTCAAGCCTGCCATGCTAAAATACTTTATTTTTGGAGGGTGCTGCCAGGGCATCACCCTCCCACAGACACTTGGTGACTGCTACACCACGAGAAATTTGCCACAAATGCAGCCACAACTCCCTCAGAAGCTGTGTTGCAAAGACAGCCTTCAGATAAGTGTGGGTTGAGTGTATTTTATTTTGAGAATGCAAGTGAAAGAGTAAGAGTTCAGAACACACCTCCTATCCTTCAAACAACAGGGAAGTAAATAACAAAAGTAAGATATGAATGGAAGTGCCATTATTTGCTAATTGGTTTCAAGTGCTGAGTGTGAGATGGAGCAGCAGAGGGACATTGCCAACCCCACTGCATAAAACAGATAAGCACAAAGGATAAAACAAAAACCCTCTTCTGGACAGGCAGGAGCTGCCAGTAGGACATAATTTAGAAATATAATTACAGTCACAGTGATGTGATCAGAAAAGAGAGAAGAGATTTAGACTCTTCACTGTGGCTGTAATCCCTGTGCTTAGTGCAGCTTCCCGTGCTCAGCTGAATCTGACACAAAAGTGATGAGAAATCTGCACCAAAACCTCTGCACTGCTCTGCTCATAACCATACACAGCTCTGACATCTTGCAACATGAATGGAATCACAGAAAAACAGGGATTAACAACTCAGAGCCAGCCCAACTCCAGGCTATGATCCTTGCCAGCATAAACACAGTGGAAGCTACATGGAAATATCCACCTGGAATGAAAGGAAACAACCTAAAACCAGGCCAATCTACCTGTGGCCTCAATGCCAGTTCTGATCCCACTGATTACTAATATTTGAAGAAAATAAAGGATGCAAGAGTGGCTTTGATTCCCTCCATTCAGGTGCTGGAGACCCTGCTCCATACAGGAGTGGATGTCACTCCAGGGATGTTCCCTGCCTCTTCCTCCTTATCCAAAACCTGCTGAAAGCTGTGAGGAAATTCTGTTTGCCCCAGCCAACACTTCCTTTTTCACTTCCTTCATTTCTTTTCTTACCCCTTAATTGACTATTAAAAACCCCCAAACACTACCAGTGTCCTTTCATTTCTTTCTGCCTTCAATTCAACTTTTACCATTACCAATTACCATTGCAGTATCTCCTCGAGGTTATCCCATTCCAAACCCCTGCCAGGAGCAAGGACACCAAGGGCTGACATTTTCTTTGCATTTCAGATGTAGCCAGAAGTTCTGGTGAAGAATTAACCTGTTACTAATTAAATAAAAACCCATCTCAGCCCCAGAATATTTTTTGTCAGAAAGGACAGGGAAAAAACTCTTTAAAACCCAGCCCATCCAAGGCAGCAGATTTGCAATGTTCATGACCTCCTTATTCCATTTGCCCCAGTTCAATTCTTGGTTTAGCTGCAAGAAGGTGAATGGAAGCTCTATCTGCCTGTTAGAACAGCCTCTTCCCAACTGGATAAGCTCTTTAACTAACACATAATCAGAAATTAAGTTCTCACTGCCAGCTGTAGAAATGCAGCTCAGGGAAAAGTGGGAAGTTTTAATTTCCCAGTGCCCCTATTATGCTGCAGCTGTAACAGCCTCGTGGTTTTGTCAAGATCCACAACTTTCTGGTAGTTTCTTTTCCATATTTGATTCCAGGACGTTGTCACAGCAGTGCATCCGGGAAGAGAATTTAGAGAAAACCATTGCAAGAAATGTTCACTTTTATGGGTCTCTACTCTAAAATCTTTCCAGAGAATATTGCAGAAAAGAAAAAAAAAATACATATTTA
>VZTT01041489.1:0-13117 GCA_013400855.1 Buphagus erythrorhynchus | reverse complement strand
GCCCAGCCCGGCTCAGCCCAGCCCACCTAGGCCCGGCCCTGCTAAGCCCACAGGCTGTGTGAGACATGGCGTGGGAGACTAGGTCTGGTTACCTTCTGAGAGGCTGGGAATGAAAGAAAGCTTCCTAGGGTTTGTTCGTTTTAAAATGTGAATTTCACAGAGGCGTGTCCATCTCTTTCAGTGGTTTAACCAGTTGTCAGTTCTCAAAACCAATCACTGATTGATTTTTGTCAGACATGGAGGAAGCTCTAGCTGCTTCTCTCAGAAAAAATCACTTCCATGGGTTGTCTTTAGTGCCAAACCAGCACACAGGTCACACTTTAGGCAGGGTTTGTACAGCTGGCTTGGACTGAGTCAATATGAAACCTCTGCCAAACTTTCAGAGCACCTGTGAGATGTGAGGACTTCTCACTTGTGCTGACTTCAAGAGTGGATTAAGTGGATCTGCTTTGACAGATCTCCTTGCTGTCTTCACTTGCAGCCTCTCACTTGTGCAGCCTCTGTATGATCATCCTTGGCTGGTGTGAACACTTGTAGAATACATTTGGTATGGATGGTACCAGCCAGTGTTGGTGTAGTTCATGATAGCTTACACTTGTGGGGCAGGATGTGCTGAAGAGTCTAGATTTAGCACAGAAACATGGTAATCAGGACTTGTCAGAAAAGCTCCTGAATATGGAGCTCAGAAACCAAGAGCAGATATTGGCCACTGTGCTCTAGCAGTTTATCAGTGGAGATGTGGCAAATCCTCTCGCATAGTCACTGAGCTGGTAAACTCTTCATACTGACAGAACTGTGCTTCTGTTAATTCCCTTATGCACTGTGGACTGCAAGAAAGATTGATTTTTCCAGAAACCACTTTTAACTGATTTTGGGACAGTCACAGTTGTTTAACTACAGAAAAGTAGACTTTATTAATTTGTTTTCTGTCTAAGCCCTTCTACTATAAAGCTGGCAGCACACACAGGGAACAAGTGCCAACATCAGCACTTCCTTTAAAATAAACAGCAACTCAGATAACATTTACATGCTACAAAGAAGTGGTTCATTTGGTATTTTCTTTCTCTATTGCAGCCAAGCTATAAGGCTGAATTCTTCTTCCTTTAAACCATGAGAGAAATAAATTATTTAAAATTAAAAAATCTCTAGAAAGTGATGTAGCAAATGGTTTTACTTTCTCAGAATTTTGTCTCTAAGAAAATACATTTTAAACTGTGAGCTCAACCAAAAATTCTGATAGGAAAAAAGTGCCCAAATTTCAAATACCCTGTCAGGATTACAATTTCCATTTTGAGATCTGATGAACATAGCATGCAAGGATTTGGATCAGCTAAAGCATCCAACAGAACCTGGTCTGGATTAGGGAGCTGTAGTAGAGTAAAATTCATATGCATTTCAGGAAGGACAGGATATGCTTATTATCTGTCAATATAACTACTTCTAATAAACACTGTACTTAGATAAACATTTGGGTTAGAATATTAGAAATCATATTAGACTGACAGAAAACTTGCATATATGTTAAGCCTAAAATACTTCTAAGTATCTGGGGAACATTTTATGAAGCTCTTATATAACCTAGGAGCTGGCAGGTGTTAGACAGACTCAGAAACCCCAGGTACTCCTGGGTTTTAAGTATGTCATACTAATATCCTTTCACTCCACCTGAAGAAAAATTCAGAGACATTCTAATGTTCCAGTGACATCAAATGAATTTTCCTCTTTTTTTCTAGACAGGACCCTTTAGAACATCAACAGCATGACTGGCAAATGTGGGAAGAAGGGATAAATAACACTCTGCCTTTTTTATCCCAATTAAAACATGGTTGGTATTTTGGATATATGAAGTCCTGATGACCAGACTCATATCAATCCTAATACTGCTGACAGTTTTGTGGAGGAGATCTTCAGGGAGGACATGGAAAAGCACATCTTTACTATGTTTTATACTCAGAGTGAGTATAAAACTGGAGTTGTGTATTAATATTTAAGGCCATCTTGTTTTGTTCAGTTTGTTGGAGGTTTTTAATAAAATTATTATACTGGCTAACTCGCCTACCTAATTGATTATGTGGTGGTACCAGAAGTGACAAATTATCTGCTTCCACAGTAAATGTAGCTGCTAAGTGAATGCTCCAGAAGAAGGGCAAACATGTTTATTTCCTAGTCTATAGATTATTATGTTACCCTCACTGATCAGGATGCATTACAGCCAGTGTGGTGAACCCATTCAAGCTTTCCTGTAGGTAGCTTTAGAGTGGAAGAGGTCAAATTGAACTAGTTTCTAAGCCAGTCTACTAAAATCAATGCAACTTGAATTTCAACAACCACTAAAAATGGCATCATGTGATTTAAATTATGCTGCTATTTAGATCTTGTCTACACACTAAGTTGTACCAAATTTGCTAATGATGTGTATGGTTTGAAAATTGAATTAGTTCCTGTTGCCGAAAGATTATTTATAGACAAAACCCAAAGAGTGAAGAATGCCAGGAGCCTGCATCCCAGTCCAAATCCTTACAGGCCTGTTGACACTGTATAGAGGAGTAGGGAAAGATTTCCTGGCTGGCACTGTCCAAGCCCACTCAGCCCTTAGAGCAAAGCAGCTTTGCAGTAAATGAATCACCTTGAACCCTGGAGTGGCAGTCTGTGAACATGACTGAACATCTGAGGCCACATTTCCACATTGTACTGAGCCCTTTATGTCCAGGGTAGGTTCTCACAGAGATGCTTAAGAGAGCCTTCACCCAAAAAGAAACCTTTACTGATTATAGACTGCAAGGAAAGAAATCTGGTTTGGTATGGAGAAAACACAGAATGGAAGAAAGTGAGTATAATGGCAGTAAATTTCTTCTTATAATTTAATTCTGCGGTGCTTCCTTCTTAATCAGATAATCACTGTAAGCTAGCTGTGATTTAGAGGAAATATTTATGTTGATAATTCAGTGCAGTTTGGTAGCTACTTGCTTTGCAGAGGAACTGCTTATGATAAAAGACTATTGTTGGAAACATTGTTTTATTTCTTGTCTACAATTCTTCTGCTTACAGAAAGAGACTTAATGAAATTAGATATTGATTATATACCAAAGCCCACATCCTTCCTTTTCCCTGAGAACACCAAGGATTTGGGTCTTCTGCTGCTCAGAAGCAGAGCTTAAGTAACCTGTGCTGTTGTCAGGACTTGATTATATTGTGTTCACCTGTCCATTGCAAAGGTGAGGTCCAGCTCCCAGACAGCACTGGTGAGTGGAAGTTTGTCAAGGAGAGGTTTACAAGCCTGTCAGTCCTACCCATTGCTCCCACTGTCCCCCTTCATTGCTAACCAAAGCCAGCAGCCTGTGGGGATGTACCAAGGCTGTGAGGCAAAGAATCTCCAGTGCTTTCAGAGGTCACACACTGCTCAGCAGGGTCCTCCTTTCCTGTGTTTTTGTTACACCCCCTGTCAGCACAGCCGTGTTTCCCATGCTACGCCTTGGTGCCTGCAAAGGAACCAAAGTCTGCTCTGGTGTGGATCTATTGTGGGGACTTGTGAGGATGTTGGCCTCTTACATTAATGCTACTTAAAACTAGGAGCACATTGTAAATGCATTTATTTCTTTTCAATAAAAAAGTATAGTTCAAAATAAAAACAATGAAACAAAACAGCACGTTTGTCAGCCAAGTAAGAACTGGGCACAGTTATGTCTCAGTTTCAGAAAGTATTGAATGGGTTATCTATTTTCTACTTCTAGAGGAACAGAAGACTTCTCGTGGTTCAGATTGTGGGTAGGACCTTTGTGGTTGAGCCTCTGGTCAGTATTGGTAGTAACACTTTCTTTCTTGGGCAGCAGCTGGAAATGGTGATTCATCTTCATGAAGCAAATCTAACAATGAAACAGTATAATTAAAACAGTCCAGAGCACGTGGTTAGCAATGAACCAGGACACTGAAACCAACTGTCAGAGCGATGCCACAGGTCACACACGTGCTCATGTTATGGTAAGTGTGTAATGCAATCACCATGTTGATACTGCCTGGTCTATGATCATGAATCTATGAATTTAATTGATTTGGTGGATGGGGATAGGTTACACGCTCTCATACACTGAATTATTTCTAATGAAGTTAGAGAAGAGGATGAAGTTAATGTTTTCTGTAAGAAAATGTCTGCAAGCATATTATACACAACCAAGGAAACTGGTTAGTGCTACAGAGCAAACTCCTCATTCATTCATTCATTCATTCACTAAAAAAATACTGTTTAAACCAGGCTGTGAACTCAAAATTGAAACACGTAAAGATGCGCCCATCTTTAAGCCTTGCCTGGCTGCATGTAAGTGGATGTGGGTTAGGTTCATTGTGCATTCTTGAATTTTTTTATTTTTTTTTTTTTTAAAGCACTGACATTTAAGACATACAAAGAAAAATGGCCTCAGGGGAACCACCTCCAATGCATCACAGAAGCTTTGTTCAAACAGTTTTCGATTACTCACTCTGACCACACATTGGCTGAAGTGGTTTAGATAATCTGGTGTACAGGAACGGATTGGTGGGGAGGATCACCAGACAGCATTGCACCAGCCCACGTCATTTCTGGATGCCCTCCAAAGGCAGGACGCAAACACAACAACTGCTGAGCAGCGTGTTCCTGCGGGAGCGTGGGGAGGCACCGGCCCAGCAGCTGCCCCGCAGGAAACTTTCCCTTCCAGGACACGAGGAAAGTTTTGTGCTGTAGCTTTCTTGGGAGCATGGAGAAAACTGCTCCTGCTGCTCTCGTTCCAGCAGGCTGTGATTTTTGATGGCTGGATACAGTTAGACTGGGAGCAGTCACTCAAGTCCCATCATGTACTCGGGGTAGGCTTACCTACAACACAAGTGCTTCTAAAATGCTGCAGCTTGGCTTTGTTTCTGTGTTGGTTCTGAGGTCAGCTCACTGTTTATTACCTGAATGCAAAAAGCAGCAGACAGGTAATGTGGTGGGAGGACCATACTTGCGCCTTCACACTTTTAAATTCCCTTAATATTTTGCTTCTCAGTCAGATTTACTAAATAATTCCCACCCATGTTTCCATATTTTGCCTAAATTGTTTTGTAAAATTTAACATTTGTTGATAATATACTTGACTGAATAAATAGTGTACTCATGACTGATTTCACAATTAATTTTAGGATATATGCCACATTATTTCAAAATACTATGATAACTTGCAATATTTAGACTGCAAGCTTAATCCAGATCTGGAATCTGAAATTAATTTTAACCTGACTGGTTTTATTGTCATTTTTTTAACACATTCTGAGGAGTGTCTACTCCTCAGCTACTAAAACAAAACACTGCAGGCTCTTCTGGTAGAGGGTAAAAATATAGGCAAAAAAGAAAGTGAGAGTCAAATTCCCTCATATATTGATATATGATAATATGATATGATAATATATTTATTATATATGATATATAATAAATTGCCTTTTCACACCCCAGGGATAAAAAATGCCCAACACAATGAAGCTGTTTCTAAAAGCATTCTCAGTAAGCTGAGTGGAAGTACTCAGAATCCTGATTACTTTTTTATTGGAGTGGGTGGTTATTTTTTCATGATTTTATTTAATAGGCACATGTTTTTCTAGCATCTTTCTGATCCCTGTGCTCCCAGCCTTGGAACAGCAGAGCCTGCAGGAAGGGTGGTGCTGGGCGTGGGAACACCCCTGAGCACTGGACAGGTGTTGGAGCTGGAAGGGATAATCTTCTGTTTAGACATGGTACCAGCACTGGACTAGGTAAACATGCCACTTGCTACCTGCTCTGACTGATTCCCAGAGCTCATGTCCATAAACATCCTGGCCTATTGGTACTTCCAGGAGACTGAAGCCAAGGTAACTATTTATCCAAATATTAACTTTGTGGAAAGCAGATGCAAACGTATCAATGAGGGCTGACATAATGATTAAAGGTTTTCCTTCTTTTCCTAAAGATTTGTGTACTTTTACACCAAATCTAAAAAACATTTACCTCAACATCTTTTGGCATAAACTGAGTGTTTCTTGGGACATGTTGATGGCCATGTACCACCACCCTCTTGTACACTGACTTGTGCACACACTGTTTTCTGTTCACCAGTCTGAGGATGTGCTCCGAGAGCACCTCTGAGTCTGAACAGAGTCCCAGGCTGTGACTAAAATCCTCAGAATGTTTGCATCCCCAGATGACCACATGCTCTGAGCCCAGTGATGATGAAATGCAGAGGAGCTGTAATGCCTTCTTGGTTTTGTGACCTAGCCCTTGCCAAATACCTCACTAGGGCTTCTAGGCGTGTGCATCCAGCACCTCAATTTCCAGGGTTCCACTATCCAAAATCTGAATGAACCTCATGTTGTTATGACCAAGATTAAGCCCAGAATCAAGTAAGATAAATTAATCATAGGCTTTTATGTGCAAGGGATATAAACAGAAGAAAACATGCCATTTCAACATGGGATCATTTTTAGAACAGCACCATATTCACACTGTTTACCCTTATATGTAGTTTTTTATTCTTTCCTTTTTCAGGGTACTGGTTTTAGAAATAAATGGTTGCAGGGGAGTCCCTGTATGTTGTTTTGGGGTTGGGCTTTGGTTGTTTTATTTCAGTCTGGAAAAGATTTTCAATCAGAAAAGTATTTTTCATTCCAAAATGGGCTCCGGACCTCATTAAAATAACAGGCTTTTTTGCTTCCAAGATAGCACATCTTTACTATGTTAATTTTCTTCTCATTTTATGCAGCTAGCCTGCTTAGCTAGGAAAATAATTTTCCAGAAAGAAGGATATCTCTGAGAGTGGCATTCATTGCTTGAGAAGTCAGTACAAGGATAGACTTTGAAAGATTGATAGTTTTTAAATACAAAAACTGAACTTGTAGCACCCTTTGTCTAATTGCTGTTAGAGGAGAAGGGAACAGGAGCTGTACTGGCTGCCTTGACTGTAATCACTTCCCAGTGGAAGAACAGAACTGTGGTAGAATTTAAGAACTAAGCCAATGGCTGTCCTATTGAAGCAATCCTAGCAATGCTTTTTCCCTCCAATTATTACGGACTGGAGAAAGAAAAAAGGGTGCTCCATGATGCTTGTTGATGGATACCTGTTCAATGGGCACTCATCCACACTCACTTCTGCCCTCACCTGCCTTCTGCTTCCTCTTGTTCCTCTGATATATAGTCAGGAGCAATAGAATTACCAGGATTTCTATCATGTAACCACCCAGAGCTTAACCAGCAGTGTTTTTGCTCAGTGAACCTATTGTATTTTCCTTTTTTTTTGACAACGCTGACCAGCTTGAATTCCTCCTCATCAGGCTAAGCTGTTTGCTTCCACTGTAGCATTTTGTAATTCTGATGTAACTCCATTACTGTGGAGTTTGTGATGAGTAAAGTGTCTCTGCTATGTATGTGCTAACCAATAACTCAGTAGAAACTGCAATAGACTTCATTCTTCTCTGATGTTTTTGATCCACATATACTATACAAACAAATTATTCTTTACACAAATACAAATACTCAAGTTTCTCCAGGTAGTTTGTTATTGCTATTTAATGGTGTAACAGTATAGGGATATAGCTACTGGTTTTTCCAATACAATCCAGTTGTCAGCAGTTATGCCATAGTGTCAACTGGACTCTATGACAAAATTCCTGCTTGTGTGTCAGTATCTCACAATGCACTTGTGCTCCCTCCTGCCAGAAATTATTTTATAAAGCGGCAATTAAAAACAATAGAAAACACCAATTGAAAATGTGATGCAAATGTTCATACATTTAAATCCATGAGAAACTTAGATGGATAGCCAATTCAGGCATAAAATGCTGCAGCTGGCCAGACTACATTCAAGCTAAAGTACACAAAAAAACCTACATCTTTTGTGCTTTGTAGACAGGGGAGGGAAAGAAAATGTATTTATTTGCTGTGAGCTTACACATACTTAGCTGGTTAGTGTGAACTTTCCTAAGAGTTCCTAAAAATAAACTGACAACATCTTAAACTACTTATGACAAACAGAATTGCAGGAAAACTCTATTGTTTCCAAATGTGCATTAAAAAGAATGAGTGAACATGAGGCTGCTCTGTAAGAGAAAGAATCTTAATGGAAAAACTTATAGAACTCTGAGTGGAGATGTATGAAAGTAGTAGATGAGTCTTGCTGCTTAACAAAATTTTATCTGTTGGTAACATCAGGTTAACTTCAGAATATATGTTTCAAAATTCAATTAATATACTTCCAACATATGACTTATTTTAGTAAAAACTTACTGCAAAGGCAATGCAGACAGAGATTAATACAGGTCTGTCTTCTTCTGTGCCATTTTTGCTTTGTATAATAGGAAGACAAGAGCAGAACAAATGTTTGAAAAGTTCACTGTGACCCACTTTGAAATATCAGACTGTTTCTGACCAGAACCAGGCCAACATTCAGGCTAAAGATGTGGAAATGTATTTATCAAAAGGCAAGGAAAACTTGGAACTTATGTGTCAGGATAGACTAATGACATTCTGTATATAAATACTTCTAAATTTTAGGTGGTTTAGGGCTCTTCCCCAGCTGCTGCAAAATAAAAGTGCAAAAGCTTAGTCATCTTCTTCCTCTAAAACAGATTAATGTGCTAAAAAAAATGTGTGTTTGTGGGCCTTTTTATTTGCACACTTTTCAAAGTTTGTTCACTGTTTAAGAAAAAAAAATTACTGTACTATTTCTAAATCAGGAAATGGCATGGGAGTATCATCAATTAATGTAAAATAGAATAAAATACCTTCTAAGATATCTTTCCCCACTTTAAACATGTAAGTTGCAAATGAACAATCAGTGTGTGATTCTGGGCAGATGCTGCGAGGTTCCTTGTAAAACCCTGACATCTGTCTGTGAGCAAGCTCCTCTCAGGCTGGGTGTGAGCCACACGCAGTTGCAGGGAAGGGAATACAGATGTATCTTGTCAGGAGGTGCTTTTTCAGGAACCATGTAAGTGCTACAGGACATTTCTATGCCTTTTGGGTATAATAAGATAATATGCAGTGGCCAACTTTTAGTGAATCTTACCTCAGTTGTCTTTGGAGTTTGTCCTTTGCATCTGCTACTTCAGCAAAATGATTATTAAAGTTCAAGTTAATTCAGATTAAATTATTCCACCTCTCCTAAGCTGTGCACTCCAGTCCAAGTCTGCATGCTTTCTAAGCATGACAGAGTTGGCCCCTGCATGTTGAGAGCACCTGATATTGTCTCCACTGAATTTAGTCCGTGATGCAGGAGCTGAAGCACTCATCAGGGATTTCAAATAACTTGCAGCCTGAGCCCCTGGCTTCAAAACTGCTGGTGTGGTGTAAGCTAGTGTCTTTGGACTTAAATTCACCATTTCTTTAATGCTCTGCTTTGCCTGCTAGATCTCCCATTTCTTCACCCAAGTGTTTAATGTATTCTATGAAAAGTACATGTATTTTACTCACCAAATTGAAAGGCTGAGACAAATATCATTTAGTCTTCATTTAGTCTGCATTTAGTTTTCTTTCTCCACACAAAACTTCATGCTAAGAATTAGGCCTGCACATTAAACTTTGCAGGGATAAGTCACTATTTTTTGAGTTTCACATTTACTCTCGATTTTAATTGAACACTGAGAGTAAGTATTAAAGGATTCAAAAAGAAAATGTTAATTTTGGTTTTGTCAGTGGTGTTTTCTCAGTAGCCTTTTTTTTCAGTTATCTGCAGGGTATTTCTGTCTCCAAAGTGAAGTACTGACCTTCCTAAATGATTCGGAATTCCTTAGTGCTGCACTCTTATTTAGGCAGCTGCCCTGAAAAGCTTCAGGTAACCAGCCTGATACAATAGTAAAGTGTATAAATCAGTGTACTGAACCTGAGCTGGCACTGCTCACAGCTACTGAGCCAGATAATCTCAGTCTATTTTCTGTAGGATATTTGGGGTTGGGGTTCTTTCCCCTTCTCTATGATCTGATGGATTATATTCATTTTCTCATCAGAAAATTTAATTTCTAAGTAGGTTTCCATCTTGACTATCTGAAATACTTAGTACTTAATCTGTTCTTTAACACTGCTTTTTCAGACTGTAATTTATCTATCTGGGTCTGTTGAAGCAGAAAGCACTTGCTCTGCTCCTGAGTACTGCAGGTATGTCTCAGACTGCCAAATAGTTTCAGGGAAACTTTAATGAAAAATGTCTTTTTTTGGATAATGGATGGTGAGAAAGGAAAAGGTCTGCAAAACTTATCCACATGAATCTGCTTTTTACTAGAGCTGACAAGAATAATTTTATTCATTGCTAATCCTAAAAGTAGGTAGTGGTACTAGAGTCAGCAGAATGCTTGCCAAGTTTCCTTCAGATATGCCCTCATTTCAATAGTGAATGAGGTGATCTTTTAATGAGAAACAGAACATAAATAAACAAATAATACCGATTATTTTTTCCTCCTTCCAACAAGACAGAGTCGTTATCATTTGAGATTGTGAAGTACATTCACCATTGGAGTCCTGCTGTGTTAGTGATGAGGGAACTGACAAGGCATTAGCACAGAGATACTGCTCTCTATTGCAAACTGCTCTGCTGCTGCTACTGCTCTTGCATTGACGAGACCAATGTTCATCTGCAGTTTTAAAACTGCATACAAATGAGGCTTTTTAGTTCTGCCATTTTCTACCAGTCTGTAACATTAAGGCTGTGCACTAAGGTCCCAACAACCCAAGCTCTTTTACAGACAGTACATGAAGTCTGTGGCAGACACTGGTGTGCTGTTTGCTTCATTGCCCTTATCTGCACCTCAGCTGGATTTTGATTTGATTTGATGTGGGTTTGTAACCTGAAAGGCACAGAACAGAGTAAATCAAAACCAGAGGGGACACTGGCAGAGCTGGAGGGTGAGGAGCCACCCAGTACAGCTAACTCTGAGAAACCCAGCTCAGTGCACAGCCCTGCTCAGGTGCCACTGCTGCTCTCCACCAGCGGCCACTGGGAGCAGGCAGGGAACAACTGATAGGGGATGCTCTCACACCGAGGCAAAGCAGGGCCCTGGGATAGAGAAGCCACTTCTCCCTACATCATTCTCAGATGTAAGGGGGAGGGCCTGTGCTCAGGCAGGCTCCTACTACAGCAGGGAGGACACAAAGTGAAGGCTACAGTAGCCACTCAGTCTCAGCTGCTTTTTCCACTCCATTGATGCTGTCCAACATGTTCCTCAGGTTAAAGCACTTCTCATTAATAAAATGGGACTTTGTTTTGTCAGAACGATCCTGCTCTAGGTCATCTGTGCACCTCTTTCGATGCTGAGAGGGGGAAAGACCTTAATCTAAACCACATTTAATGCTGTTGTGCTAAATAATGAATTGTTTTCATTAGCTTCCTATAATGCTTCATGTTAGAGTTTGCTGGCATTTACAGTGGCTTGAGAATGCTCAGTGCTGTAATTTTGGCTAGAGGGAGCTGCTCTACCATCCTTCTCCACTAGCCTCTAGTATGAGTTCACTGAAGAAAAGTATTTAACACAAAGCTTTTAATAATGTTTGTCATTTTAATGACAGACAACCACAAGAGTGAAAAGCACCTGGTAGTTGTGTGGCACGAGGGGAAGCCTCAATGCAAAAATGAGGAGATGTTCAGGGGGAACCTTCATGCAAGCACTGCTGTAAGTGAGAAAGAAAATAGCAGACCAGAGTTGTGGTTTCCCATCTCTCCTGTTTTGGGGGACAAATTCACTTAGCATAATTCAAATTGCACATCACTGCAAAATATGTTTAAGCATTTCTGCTCACCTTGATCACAAGGCAGGAAATACGTTCTCCATCTCTGCTTTCTTACTCTCAGGGAATTTTTGGTGTAACTTCATCTCCTTTGGCTCTCCCAAAAGCAGGGAAGGCCCGGCAGACCTTGGCTAGAATCAGAATAATAAGGATTAAGAAAGACAAAGCCTTGCTTTCCAAAGCTTCAGGAAGACAGCAGACTTATTGACATTTTTGGTAAATATTGCCATATGGACTTGTCAATTGATATTACCATCAGTCTGCCTGATGTGGAGATAGAACTGGATCAAAGGTGACCAGAAATGCCACCCTAAAACACTAAAGCCTGTTGTTCACCCAGAGAGCCCTGCACAAGGAGCCCTCACTGGCTCAGAGGAAGAGGGGTGCTGAAGAAGGAATTCACTTTTCCTTTTCGGCGCTTTTTGTGGGGAACATTCTACATAACCTTGGGAACAGAGAATGATCTGTTGGACCCAAAAGAAAAATATTTGGACATGTACCTCAGTTTAAAATGTGGAAAGTCTTGCTGACATCAGTGAATCTAATCCATATGTTGGACAGGAAGCACAGATCCAGAGTGCTGTACTGGGCTGTGGTCTCACACCAAGCCACTTTTTTCAAGGCCAAGGTACAGTATAAACTTCTCAGATATGTCTTACTGGCCAGTTCCTCCTACCACAAACATTTGAATTTGCTTAAACATTTGACTCCAGTTCCAAACAGCGTTTTGTTCATTAGTTTCCCATGGAAGGTAATTACAGAGCAATAACTGCAGGAACTGTACAAATATCCAGTGGTGTTGTATGGCTGCTGCAGGTGGTCACAACAGAACCAGGCCAGCCAGGGAATCTGTGGCATAATATAGAGAGAGAGGAATGGTGGAGTTACTGAAAAACAAAGAACTTTTAATGTAAAATAACAAATGTAGAAGCCACATGGTACTAGGACAACTTCCAAAGACTCCAAAATCCATAAAGCACAGAGGTGTAGAGATGGGATGGAGGGTACAGGATCCAATCAATAATGAGGATAAGAAACAGAACCATAGGTGTAGCTGGCAATTAGCCAACCATGTATCAAAACCAAGAACAACACCTCATTTGTAACAAACTGGTTAACATGTTAGTTCCCATGAGACAACTCCTCTCTATTCTCTCACCACGATGTAAAGGATGTCCTTTCTCCTAGCTAGGTGTCTCCCAGGGTTAGAAGCTGAAGCTCTCTGCATCTGCAGGTGAAGCCTGTTCTCTGTCCACCTCAATTTCTACCATCTTGGGCTTTTATTGAAATAAATATGCTCAGAAGCTCCTGAAAGACCTTAACTAAAAGTATTTTCATGTTTTTTCTAGGTTTGCTTGTTTGTTTGTTTGT
>VZTT01041423.1:0-24297 GCA_013400855.1 Buphagus erythrorhynchus | reverse complement strand
GGCAGGGACACCTTGCACTAGGCAAGCTTTTCTAACAGGGAAATGGACCAGAGCAGGTAGAGGGAAATCTTTCCAGTCATCTAAAAGAGCTGGAAACTTGCACATTAATGCCTTTGAGGTGACCTTGGCCCCTCTGGTAAGGTTTAACTATGGTGACTTGCCCAACAATAAAGCAACCAGCAAAATGGAACAATTGTGGAGTCAGCTTCCTGATCCACTGCCTGCTGCTAGAGGGAGCAACACAGCTGTGGTGGGACAATCCAGAGAGAATTAATTGTCATGGACAGATGATACATTTTCTCCAAGGCAGATTAACTTTCAAGCATCTTTAAAGAACAGAAATTGTCATAGTTTAGTTTGGATGAAGAATATTGAACAAACCCAGGACAGGATTCGCTTGGGAATTAGTGACCTGCTACTCATCCAACTCCAGTGGTTTGTGTTCTTCCCAAAATCAGGTGGAGCATTTCTCCTATGAGGAAAGGCTGGAAGAGCTAGCAATGCTCAGCCTGGAGAACAGAAGGCTCTCAGGAGACCTTAGAGCCCCTTCCAGTGCATAAAGGGGCTCCAAGAGAGCTGGAGAGAGACTTGGGACAAGGGCCAAGAGTCATAGGACAAGGGGAAATGGCTTCCAACTGACAGAGGGCAGGGTTAGATGGGATATTGGGAAAGAATTCTTCCCTGTGAAAGTGGTGAGGCCCTGGCACAGGCTGCCCCATCCCTGGCAGTGTCCAAGGCCAGGTTGGACAGGGCTTGGAGCAACCTGGGATGTGGAAGGTGTCCCTGCCCATGGCAGAAGGTAGAATGAGATGGGCTTTGAGGTCCCTGCCACCTCAAACCAGTTTTGGATCCTGTGACAGAGGTATTTAGGATTTTTCACAGGAAGCATCACACAACAGTTTCTGACTCAGTGAGAGCTCTGCTTGCATTTTAATTAGGAAAGAAAAAAGGGATGTAGATATTAAAGCAGTTTAGAAGAGAATCACCACCACCCTTTTTGGAAATCGTATATCTGTCCCTGCCAGGTGTACATCCTCTTATTTACCCCGGGGTTCCCCACACAGACCACAGCCAGCCAGAACCACCCCTCTTTTCCACAACTTGCTGCCTGCCATTCCCTCAAGCCATCGTGTCCCAACCCTGAGTAAAACCCTTCTACCACCACGTGCCAGGTGTGTGGCAGAAGCCAGGGACAGCAGGGACATCCCTGCTTTCAGCCATGTCACCTCCAGTCTCCCAGTGGGACCAGCTGGTGATAATCTCGTGTCTTCAGCACCTGCAGCTCCTCCTTGGCTGTCCACAGCCTCAGGAGCTGGCAGGGCACTGCAGAATCACTCTAGGGTAAGATGACTGCCAGGGGCACATCAGCAAAGCAAAGCCTTATGACACATCCTCTGCTGGCTCCTTACCGTTTGGGAACTGCGTGGAGGCAAATCTTGTCAGCAGAATTCCAGCTCCTTCAATCAAGGCCAGGAGAATTCCTCCCATCGCAGCAGATCCGACCATGGCAACAGGGCCATCTGGAAATGAAAAGCATAAACCAACACTTTATTTCTTTGCTACATGTTAGAATCCATTGAATCCCAGGATGGTTTGGGCTGGAAGGGACCTTAAAGATCATTTTCTTCCAACCCTTGCCATGGGCAGGGACACCTTCCACTATCCCAGGTTACTTCAAGCCCAGGCCAACCTGCCCTTGGACACTTCCAGGGATGGGACAGCCAAAGCTTGTCTGGGTAACCTGTGTCAGGGCCTCACCACCCTCTTCTCTCCTAAAGCAGACTCAGAGCAGTAATTTTGCATCCATTAACCTGCATTAAAGGATAATTACTGGGTAACTCCCCTCGTCCTCCCTTCAACGAACACCAGGAATATGATTATTACTGTCCTAAGCACAGGAGAAAAGTTTCAGACTATTTTTCAGCATCTGAGACAGCAAATTGCAATTTGGGTGTCATAGACTGTTGCTTTGCTATAACAGTGAGAACTGTACATTTAGAAAATAAGAGATTTTCATCTGATATCCCCAGTTTCTTACTTCTGGCAGCTAAGATGGCTCCAGTCAGGGCTCCGCTCGTGATGGAATTCCAGGGATCTTCCTTCCCTCTCATTCTGACCATACTGCAGTCAATCATGGAGAAGAGACCTCCCCAGACAGCAAAGCTCCCTGTTCCAAATCAAACCAAAGCCACTTTGGAGAGAGCAGAGAAGCCAGTTGTGCTGCACAACAGATGCTGTGGTGTTACTGTGCTCCCTTTCAGACATGAAGTAAATTCAAATTCATAGAGAGCCAAATACAGGTTAAAATCAATACAGGAAAATTTCCGACTTGACATATCATCCCCCCTCTCCCCATTTTATATATCATCTCACTAATCTACAATTAACTACAGAAAATGTATCAAACTGTGATTATAATGGAACTTTCATCCTAACAAAGTCAGATTAGCTAAGGGAACTTCCAGACTGAACCCTTTTTAACATATTTCCTCACAAGACAATGATGCAGAGTCATGTCACACCTCACTCAACTCTGCTCCTGTGGCCTCAGGAGCTTGGCATCCTACAGCACATGCATGGACACCCCCAAATTCTATTTTTGATCCAAGCTGGATCATTTCTTGTAATGAGTTAGTTTTATCTTAACCCCCTCCACACCATGAAGAGGCTCCAGGAAGCTCTGGTGTTTAGGATATAACCAGTTATTACTGCTGGCTTATCACTCCAGGAACACAGACTGTTTCCTCCCCAACCAAACTCATTTTGGATGTATCAGAACTGTATTTACCAATTGCTTGGGCCAACAAATCTGCTGAGACTCAGCTCAGGTGTCAGTGCAGCTGCACCATGTTACGTTCCCAAACTTTGTTATCTAACAACAGTCAATTCTGTGCAACAAAACCCCAAAATTCATTACCTCCCAGTTGTGGAGCTCTGGTTTTAATGGCTGTCAAACTGCCCCGCAGACGGTGGTTTACACCCTAAAATAAGGGAATTCAGTTAAAATAAAGCAGTAAAATTTTACAGCCCAGCTGAGTCTATACTGCAAAAACCTCCCACAGGCCCAACACGTTTCTGAGCTGTCCCCACAGAGCAGCTGAGAGAAGTTGAAACAAAATGTACTTTACACCTATTTCACTATTTATCACTCCCATACAATACTCCTGGTCAGGTACAGATGGGAATTACAGTCACCAGACAGGAAACAATTTGGGTTCATAGTCTGAATAGCCCAATGAGACTGAAGGAGGTATTACAGTAACATTTTAGCAGGATAAGCAGTGATTTTTCACATGCATCATTTTTTCATCCTATCTGATGGGCAATCCCACTAGCTGTCCTATGTTTCGTCATTCCTGCAGGTGGAATTGTGGGTGTCTTTGTAGCCAAGAGAAGCAAAGTAATGCTGAGCCTTCCAGAGTCCTATACTCAACATATCACCCAGGATCCCACAGAAAAACTACACATTTTCCCACACTTTAATACAATATAAAGAATGTCCACCAAGTTTTATTTTTGTTACAATCACTCAGAAGTGGGGATAGGTATATTTAGCAAGTAAAACTAAGAATCTAATTAAGCACGTAATCCTTTTCAAGTGAAGTGTCTGCAGAGTCTGACTAGTTTGGAAATAGTTATTTATTAAACCCACCTCAAACCAACAACTTATTGTCAGAGTAACATCAAAAACACCTTATATATGAAGTCAGAGAAATTTTAAAACTAATGTTCAAGCAGCAATTGGATCTTAATTTATCAAATGTCTCTGCAATGGGTTTATAGCCAAAATTTTGCAGCAGATATCCTGAAAGTGAAAACTGACTTGCATCAGCAAAACTTCACTTCTATGTTTACTCACTCCTGCATTGAAACCAAACCTGAGCATTAAAAAATCAAGTAAATAAAAAGGGCAGTGGTTAAATAAGAGATTAATTAAAATTATACCCTTTAATATAAATCTGAAGGAGAAAAAGATTCTTTCATTGAGTTGTTCCATGTTTTAAAAGAAAGGGAAAGGCCAGGAGAGGAAGGAGAGCCCAGGCTTCATGTCCCTCCATGCAGACATAACCACAGGCAGGAGATCAGCCAAGATAGATCTTTCCTGCTGCACTTCTCCATCCTGAGGGAACTGTTCAATCAGTTAGGGAGGAACAAGCTACCAGTGTCCCACTGTGGCCACCAGAGCAAACGGGGAAGCAGCAATTTTATTCCAAAAGATGAACCCCCACAAATCTTGAGCCAGGACAGACTCTCATGGTCTGGATTAACAATGTACAGGTCTTTAATCAGCCCTGCTCCCTGCAGATGGATTTATTCTCCTTCCCCTTCACTGCCACGCTCCCTGGGGAAGGACAGTGGAGGCAAGACTGCAGTCAATGCACCTTCAGAGGATTTTACTCACCACTGGGGAATTTCGGAAGCCTTTGATAGCCTGGAAAATGCCCCCTCCTATGGCCCCCATGGTGAAGGCCCCTCCACAGTCATCCACTATCCTCCAGGGACTGGAAAGAAAAATAGAGATTAAAATATTAAATCCCATAATGTCAAACCGTGTGAGTGGGATGGATGCAACACTTCAGCACTGGTATATCTGGGATGAAGACTGAGCCTGGTGGCTATACTGTCTCATATTCAGCTCACTGAGCAAGCAGCAACAAAAAACAAGAATATTACAGCAAAACAAACTCAACCTTTGCCAGAGTCTCCTGGCCCACTTCCCTGGAGTGGGAAGTACCAAATATACAGAAATGCCTGGACTCCTTGCACAAGGCAGAGAGACATACTTCCATCGTGGAAAACTGCAGAATTCCAGCTCTGCCCTACTTACAGAGTGTAAATAGCTTTAAATTCCCTGATCTCATTCTTCTCTTGACCTGCAGAGAACTGAAGCAGCAAATTCCATGAGACTCAGCTCCCAGTTGGCACAAAATATGTTTTCTTGAATCACTCACCCTTTTCATTAGTTCTGCTTATTTGAGACTTCAAAGTCATCTTTGCTGAGCTGGAAAGGCTTTTCCTGATGCATCCTGGATCTTTGAAGTCAACTCAAACAAAACAGAGATACGCTCGGAGGTATAGCACCCACCTTTCCTGCTCCAACTCCACAGAGCAGCCAGGAAAATCTTGCAGCACAGGCTGTCAGTACCTGCCAGGGGAGCCTTAATTTGGGGTTCAGAACCTCTGCCAAGAACTGGAGCCTTGCAACCCTAAACCAAACTACTACATTAGATGAGCTTTAAGATGCCATTAACTTCTGTTGTCACTGTGAGTAATTTTAGAGCAAAAAATAACAAAGTTGTTTGGTTTCTTTCATCTTATATTGAGATCTTCCAGCCAAGCACTCAGGTGATTTAACTCCTACACTGCCAATAATCAGAAAATGCAAAAACTAGCCTACAACAGCATGCAGGTCACAAATCTGAGCACCATGGCAAGCTCAGTGCTTCTGTCAGGCAGGAGCATTGATGAGCACTTTCAATTTCACTTGGAATGTCATGTTTCTGTTGCTGAGGATCTCCTACAGCTTCCAGCTCCTGCACATGAGAACACCATCCCTGACCTGCCACTTCCACACTTTACAGACCTCCTCTAGTGAGGGATGAAAACGCCCCTCACTATGCTGCAGGCTTCGCCACAAGGTATTTTCTTTCTGAAGAAAGTATCTCTAATTTGCAGTCCTTCCCCCTAAATGTGTTCTCGTAGGCTCCTCCTGTTCACAACTTACTTCCAAACCTCCTCCTCCGCAGCCAGCCCTGTCCCCTGCCCAAGGAAACTCCTGTGTGCACAGATCGAACTCAGTGTTGGCTTTTGCCTTTGATCACTGAGTTGTTCCCAAGGCACCAGGACCCCACCCAAGTGTCACCACTGAGTGTCCCCAGTGACAGCTCCATCCAGGTCCCAAACATATGGCCTCAGGAAGCAGGAGGGTGTACTTCATCCTTCATCACCTCCTGTTTGTCTGGCCTGCCTGCACACGGTCTCGTCTCAATACAACTCCCTCAGTCCTAACTGCATTCAATAATTCAACCTATTATTTTCCTTCCACTCTTTCCTGCATCAGGAAAAGGCTCCAGACACACTCTTGTCCAAGATGCCAAGATGAAAAGCAACTCATATTTTTTCTCAGGGATTTTTTTGTTGTTTTGTTCTCACATCTCCTGTGCAGATTCTTCTCTCCTATTATGAATAAAACATCCAAACTCTCTCCCTTTATTAACTCTCCAAGAGTGATCTCGTAAAAGTCTTTTTGGAAATCTAAATGGATTTTGTAAAGCGGGCTTCTCTTATCCACACAGTCAAAAAATTCTAATCTACAAATCATGACTGCTTTTTCCTGAAGCCTTGTTAATGAGACCCCAATCATGGAACGCTTCCCTCTTTAACCTCATTAGCTGCTAACTTCGGGGTTCCTAATTTTCCTTTTAAACTACTCTCCAAGCTTTTCTGAGCAGCTTTTGAATGAGAGAACGTCTTTGATCCTAGCACAGCCAGCCCATGTGTCAGCTCCTCCAAACTCCTTCAGAGCTGACACAAAATACCCCCAGCCCTGGCACTGCTTGACCTCATAAAGAATTGGAGGCGAAGAAAAGAGATTATTCCATTGTTAATCTGGCACTTATCTACAAGCAGAACATTACTGTTAATTGTTTCCCTGACTCTGAGGGGAGCCCTGGCTGTAGGGAAATGACATGTGGTAAGGTCAGGTTCCTGCTCCTGATGGCGCCAGAGATTGCTCAGAGATGAGGAAAGCAGAGGGCAAGACTTCACTTTTCCCAGGGCTCCGGGACAGCCACACACCAGCTCTGCCTGCCTGGGAGAGGGGCGAGTCCTTCCTCCAAGCCCCACAGCATCCTGCAGCTCTCCTGACAGCTGGATAACCACTGGAATAGAGGCCACCACACTTTAAATGAACAAAGGGTTGTTTCTCTGTGCCAAAGGCTCATAGGGAACCAGCCTGACCCTAGGATAGCAGCTCCTGGGGGCTGGACAACAGGGGGACTACAGGGTAACCAGCAGCAAAGGGGCCAGAACAATGGGGAACACCAACAGCCCCACATGGCTTGGCAGCAAAACATCCCTGTTCATTAAGGACACAGCTTCAAGCTGTGCCTGGGGAGGGGCAGGAGGACATCAGGAGGAATTTCTCCACAGAAGGGACTGCCAGGCATTGGAAGGGGCTGCCGAGGGAGGTGGTGGAATCCCCATCCCTGGAGGTGTTCAAGGAATGACTGGACATGGCACTCAGTGCTCTGGTCTGGTTGACAAGATGGGGTCACAGGTTGACAATGGGTCACAGGTTGGACTTGATGATCTGAGAGGTCTTTCCGAACCTCAGTAATACTGGGATTACCAGGAGCCAACAGCAATCTATTAATAAATACGATTTACTTTGCTCATGCCCCAGACTTTATGTTGTAAAAAGGCAGGGGTGATGTTTATGGACAAACTTAAAACATGCCAGTAGAGAAACCTGCAAAGTTTGGGAAAAGCCTCATGAACAGTCACAGGTCTCTGTCTGCAAAGGTGAGCAGAATCTCAGGATGGTTTGGGCTGGAAGAGACCTTAAAGCTCATCTTGTTCCACCCCCTGCCGTGTCAGGGACACTTTCCACTATCCCAGGTTGCTCCAAGCCCTGTCCAACCTGGCCTTGGACACAGCCAGGGATGGGGCAGCCACAGCTTCTCTGGGGAACCTGGGCCAAGGTGTCACCACCCAGGAAAGAATTTTTTCCCACTACCCCATCTAACCTGCCCTCTGGCAGCAGGAATCCATTCCCCCCATCCTACCGGTGACTCCAGGCCCTTGTCCCAAGTCCTTCTCCATGCTGAAAAACTCTGCCCATGACTCAGTAACCCTGCACCTGAGCTTGCATCTAATCCTTTTATTACTACAAATACAACCTTTAACTTGCAGCCAATGTGGCTGTGTAGGTCTACACCATGACAGGATTCGGACACTGCCAGCTTGGCACGGAGTGGGCCAGGGGGCTGGGCTAGGCTTACAGAAATGGAGAGGGAGAGGGGCAGGGCCACTGGGGGTGTGAGGGGGAGCCTGGGGGGGGCCAAGAATGAGGGAGAACTTGGGGGCTGCGGGGTAATTGAAGATGAATTAAGGATGAGAGAAAACTGAGGATGGAAGAGTCTGAGAATGAGAGAGAGAATTGAGAAAGAATTAAGGGGCAGAGAATGATGAGTGGGGCGTGGGGGAGGCTGAGAGTGAGGGGGGCTGAGGATCCGGGGGGCTTTGGATGAGAGGAAGGACAGAGGATGGGAGGACTGAGACGGTGGCTGAGGATGAAGGGGAGACTGAGGATTTGAGGAACTATACATGGGGGTAGAGACATGAGGCGAACTGAGAATGAGGGGAGGACGGATGATCTGAGAACGGCGAAAGGACTAAGGATGAGGAGGGGAGAGGAGGGGGGGAGCCTGTGAATGAGAAAGGGACCGAGAACGTGAAAAGCTAAGGATAAGGGGAACTGAGGCTAGGGAGGCCAATAGGAGACACTAAGGATAAGGGGAGGCTGGAAGGGAAGCTGAGGATGAGGGACCGAGATAAGGCTGCGAATAAGGGGGTGCTGAGGAACCGAACGTAGGCCCGCCAGTGCAGCGCCCGCTGCCCCCAGAGGCGCATGAGCAGCGCGTGTCGCAGGGCCCCGCCGGCTCCTCGCCGCTCCGGGAGGCCGCGCGGGGGTCGGCAGCGGCGGGGTTTGGCTGCCCAGGCCTCGAGCGGGCCCCACGGCACGACCTCCGCCACCTCCCTCAGGGGACCCCACCAAGGTCAACTCCGCCCCCCGACGGGAAGCGGCCCCAGAGCGCGCCCGCACCGCTCCCCCGCCCCTTCCCGGTGCTCGCNCGCTCCGGGAGGCCGCGCGGGGGTCGGCAGCGGCGGGGTTTGGCTGCCCAGGCCTCGAGCGGGCCCCACGGCACGACCTCCGCCACCTCCCTCAGGGGACCCCACCAAGGTCAACTCCGCCCCCCGACGGGAAGCGGCCCCAGAGCGCGCCCGCACCGCTCCCCCGCCCCTTCCCGGTGCTCGCGGGTCCCGGTCCCGATCCCGATCCGAATCCCGATCCCGGCCCGGCCCAGCTCCGCTCTCCTCACCAGGGCTCGCGAGCGTACTCCTCCATCTTGCTCGGCCCCACCACCTCCACGCGCGCGATTGGCTGTGGCGGCCCCGCGCTGGCCAATGGCAGCGGAGCAGGGACGTTTCTGCGCGTGCGCAGTGCTCCGGCCCCGCCCCCGGCGCTGATTGACAGGCACGGTGACGCTGGGGGTGTCTCCGCGCCGTGAGGGGAGAAATCCCAGAGCGAGAGATCCGTTGGGTAGGGCGGACCTTAAATTCCATCCAGCGCCACGCCCCGCTATGGGCAGGGACACCTTTCACTCTCCCAGGGCGCTGCAAGTCCCGGCCAACCTGACCTTGGACGTTTCCAGGCATAGGGCAGCGACAGCTTCTCTCGGCAGCCTGGGCCAGGGCCTCACCATCCTCACAGGGAGAGGAATTCCTTCCCAAACCCCATCTAACCCTTTGGACAAAGGCCTGAAGTGCCAGGACAAAGGGCTTGCCACTGACAGTCCCTCTCCAGCTCTTTTAGGAACAGTACCTGTGCAAGTTGCTCCAAGGACAAACCGCTCTGCTCCAAATTTCATGGAATCATGGAGTGGTTTGGGTTTGAAGGGACCTTAAATCTCATCCCATTCCACCCCCTGCCATGGGTAGGGAGATCTTCCATTAGACCAGGTTGCTCCAAGCCTGTCCAGCCTTGTCTAGAATGTCAGGGTCCAAGCCCACGTCATTCCTGATGCTGCTGCATGAGCTGGGCGCACATGTCCCAGGGGATGCTCCTGTGGTTCTGCTGGGAGCTGGGAATTGACGTCCCTATCACTAGGTCAGTTCCCTGGGCAGGCAGAGCTAGAATCCAGAGAACAGTGTCTGTGGTGGCAGGAGATTCCCAAGCAGCTTGCAAAGCTCTCGGCACAAGATTAGAGTGTTCCCCCTTGTCCCATCACTTGTTCCCTGGAACCAGAGCTCTACCTCCACCCGGCTCCACCCTCCTGTTAGGGAGCTGTGGAGAGCGAGAAGGTTCCCCCCATCAGCCTCCTTTTCTGCCCCGAGCCTTGCCCTACCCAGTGGTTCACAGCCACTCTAAGTTGTAAATTGCTTATTCTTTTCTACTCCTAATTTAACAGTACGCGCTCTGCTCTCCTGTAAGGGCAGCAAATCACTCCATAGCAAAAACTGAATGCAAAACAGGTTGTTCTCCAAGGACTTGTTTTAATAAGTAATGGGCTGAAGTACCATGAAGGAGCTAGAATGCTCCACCTGCTGTGTTGGGTTTTGATGCTTTAAAAGACTCTTAGGGTTTCAGGAGCAGGTGTGATTGGTCTCATTTAAGGTGGGGGAGTGGAGGTTATGCAATTTTGGAGATTCCTAGTATTGTGGTTTCTGCTTCGGCTAAGAAGGGAAGGTGGGAAAAGTAGGAAATCTTGGCTTCTCTCAGCCATTGGAGCAGCTCTCCCCGCTCCTGTGTCCTCTGGCACTGCTGTGACTTCATCACTCTGTGCAGGGCAGTGGTGAGGCAGCACCTCCAATCTCGGGGTCAGTTCTGGGTCCCTCGGTTCAGGAAGGACATTGAGGGGCTGGAGCATATCCAGGGAAGGGAACGGAGCTGACGAAGGGGCTGCAGCAGTAGGAACAGCTGAGGGAGCTGTGTGGCTCAGCCTGGAGAAAAGAAGGCTCGGGAGGACCTGCTTACTCTCCAAAACTCCCTGAAAGGACGGTGTAGCTGGGGCGGAGGGGAGAGGGAGAGAGGTGTCAGGCGTTAGGCTCTGCTGCCACAGAACAACGGACAGGACAAGAGGAAACAGAGGAAGCTGGGCCAGGTGAGGTTCACTTGGATACTGGGGAAAATTGCTTCCTGGAAATGTTGGTCAGGCCCTGGCACAGCTGCCCAGGGTAGTAATCACCATCCCTGGAAGGATTTAAAACACGTATGGATGTGGCATTTGTGGACATGGGCTAGTGGTGGCCTTGGTGGTGCTGGGGAACCTTAGAGGGCTTTTAGCAAACTCAACAATTCCATTATTTTGTGACTGATCCAACCCTTCTCGGGGTGGCATTTCTTTGCTGTAGCCCTTATACTTTCCCGTAATGACTGGTAGGTTAATTAAATCAGGCCGAATGGTCATTCTGGTCCCACCTTTCACAAGTTGTGGGAGAGCATGGTGAGTCCATGAGGTGCAGGAGCTTCAGCATCACCCAAGGTGGCACCCTCGGGCAGGCTCAGGGAAGATATCCAAGGGCTTTCTGGGATTTCTGAGTTTCCCCACAGCCAGGATTTGGTTTATTTCCCAAAATATATAGTCTTCTCTGTTCTTGCTGTTGTGTGAGCATGTGTCTGGAGAGGGGGTTTTGGATAAAGATGCATTGGGCTTGGGAGAGAAGCGATTTCTCTCACTGGCCACAAGACACCCACTGCCTGTTGTGGCCAGGCAGGGAAGTGTCACTCTTCAGCAAACAGCTTAGAAAATGATAAAAAGATCAGTTTTTTAACTTCTCCTCCTGCAGGCTCTGAAGGAAAGTGAAAGAAAACAGGCTAGAGGAATCCATCTGAAGTTCAGCTGTCCTTTATCAGCTAATGGGAAAGAATAAAGGCAGATGGATGGTCCCAGCTGACTATGAGAGAGATGGGGGTACAGAAAGCTTTCTCAGCTCTGCCAGAGTTTGTAAATATGCCTGGAAAAGCTGCTTAATCTGCCTCTGTCTCTGTCCCTCCTCTCTAATGGCTTGTTGTGATGCTTCAAAGCCAGTGATTTGGAAATACTCATTAGTGCCCTTGAGGTGTTGTTTGCTATGGAGATGGGATCCTGATAAATCCAGGACTGATGGATTCAGAGCTGCCAAGAGCTCCTGTGTGCCCAGCCACACAGTATCCCACTGCTCTGAACCACACAGGGCCTGGACCATCTCTCTGATGAGGAGAGACTGCAGGAGCTGGGTTAGTCCAGAGAACACTGAGAGGGGATCCCATCAACCCAGACAAATATCTCCAAGGGGTGTCAGAGGATAGTGTCAGGCTTTTTTCAGCAGTACCCAGTGACAGGATGAGAAGCAATGGCCATAAACTAAACCCCAAGAAGTTCCACCTCAGTGTGAGGAAGAACTTCCTTGCATGGAGGAGGGCAGAGCACTGTAACAGCTGCCCAGGGAGGGTGTAAATTCTCCTTCTCTGGAGATACTCCAAACCCACCTGGAAGTGTTCCTGTGTCAGCAGGTGACCCTGCCCGGGCAAGGGGGTCAGACTGGATGATCTCCAGAGGTCCCTTCCAACCCCAACAGTTCTGAGGTTCTGGGATTCTTTACTTCACTATTCCACACTGTGGTGGCTGGAACCAGCTCCAGAGCATGGCCCAAGTGTCCCCAAACACATCCCCAGTCCCAGCTGTTGGTAGCCCATGAGGGACCAGTCAGTGCAGACATATCCAGAGCTCCTCTTATTCTGGGGTGAAAACACAAAATTTCTTTCTACTGTTTTATTTTTACAGCCCCCAGAGCCCTGTGAAATATGGTCTAGCAGAACTGTGCCAATATCCCACTTAAAAAGAGCTGTGTGATGGCCAAGATAAATCACAGTGAGACCATCTACTCTAAATCATAACAAGTTTGGGGCGTCCCCTGCTTCTCTCCCAGATTTTCTGCTAATGTGGGATATTTCCCCACAAAATTATGCTCTCTTCTACCTCTGCCTGGCTCTGCAGTGCAGGGGAGGAGTGTGCAGCAGTTGTGGACTCCTGGATCAGGAAAGGATGGGTGATACTTCAGGAGAGACTTGGAGTCTCCCAGGCCACATTCACAGCTTCTTAGGGAATTTGGTGTGTGGGACTTCTCATCACAAGAATCAAGGTTCAGGAATGACAAAATAGAGATTGTTATCAAGGTGTTGATAGTGATTATATTCTGTTGAAAACCAATTGACAACATGGGAAAGTTTTCAACAATTTACTACGAAGGAAAGGCAGATAGTGAAAATTCCAGAATTCCCTTTTAAGTAGAAGGCTGCTTTCTTTGGCTTAGCATTGCTGATTGTCCCTGGGGCCATCTACATGTCCTATCCCTGGGGCCAGGGGTGGCACACCTGGGAATGCTTGGATTGTTCCAAGAAGAGGCAGACACAAAGATGTGATTTCTCACTACCTTTTTGTTGTGCACTTTCCAGTTGGGAAGTGAGTTTCCAGTTTGTTGCTCATCTCTTATAAGCACTTGATGACTGAGCACAACAATATTGTAGAAATACTGGAAGATTGGACATTTATAGAATAGCATAATGGACTTGTATGGGTTGGAAAAGCCTTCTAAGATCATCAAGTCCAACTATTGCCCTGGAACTACCACTAACCCAGTAAATTCCTCCAGGGATGGGGACTCCACCATTGTCCTGGGAAGCTATGCCAGGACTGAGCAATCCTTTCAGGAAAGAAGTTTTCCCAGTATTCCCAGTATTCAACCTAAACCTCTGCTGGTGCAACTTGAGGCCATTTCCTTTTGTCCTGTTTCTTGTTCCCTGGGAGAAGAGCCTGACACCTACCTAGGTCCACCCTCCTGTCAGCTAATTTCTTTCATCCCCAGACTCTGCAACTCATTTCTCTTCCAAAACACACAGTGTTAAAACATTTCTAGCCTTGTATCCTGAAAAGTGACCAGACAGTACTTTAGATCCAGGGTTGTATTAAGGTAGAACAAACAAGACACTCATTTGGTTTCTTCGGGTAAAGACGGCACCAAATGGACACCAAAGACTAAATTCACTGTGGTTTCTGTTGCCTTCAGCACTGTCACAGCTGTGGCAGTGTCAGGGAAGGAGAGTCAGGGAAGATGGAGAGAAACTTTTCATCAGGAGCTGGAGTGACAGGACAAGGGGGAATGGCTTCCCGCTGCCAGAGGGCAGGGTTAGATGGGATATTGAGAGGAAATTGTTCCCTGTGAGGGTGCGGCCCTGGCACAGGGTGCCCAGAGCAGCTGTGGCTGCCCCATCCCTGGAAGTGTCCAAGGCCATGGATGGGGTTTGGAGCAACCTGGTATAGTTGAAGGTGTCCCTGCCCAGGGTAGGGGGTGGAGCGTGGTGAGCTTTAAGTTCCTTTCCAACCCAAACCATTCCATGATTCTGTGTCTGAGGCTGTGTGGGGAAGAAAATGGCTGTGTCCCTCCCAGTGCAAGTGAGCACCAAGAGCAGGGTTGCGGGATCAGGGAAACAGAAATGATGGGGATGGAATCCACCACGGCAATGTTTAAGTTTGTGCACTTGGAAACTAAACCCAACAGTTTCTTCTACAATCTGGAAAAAATCTCAGCCCTGCTGGTGAATCATAGGAAGGATATGAGCAGGACCTGGGCACTGCAGCGCTGGAGATAAAGGAAATTCTGGAATGCACCAAGAATGTACATTTCCTGTCAGGATGGGGAATATCTAGTTTGTTTCACACGGCACTAGGAGCCTCACCTGGAGCACCTGACGGCCTGTGTGCAGGGCCAGGAAGAGGAGGAGGTGATTAGGCTGAGGAAAATCCTAGGCAGCTTGTTTTGTCAAAAACAAACACCAAAGGACTCCTTGCTTGGATAAGCAAAGAGAGGCCTGGGAGCAGGCAGTAAATATTAGGAGGACGATACAGGATGAAGAAAACCAGGATGAAGCTGGCAGGATAACAAAAGTGTACAAAATGCTGGACATGGGGTAAAGCTGCCTGGAAACTTTGCCAGAAAAGCCTGTCTTCTGTCCCTGTGGGAGAACTCCCATGTGCCAGTAAAGCTTCTATATAGATTAGGGAAATGGAAAGTTGGTGCTGCCAGCTAAAGCCCAAGCTTAGGGCACTGCCTGGACCAGGAGCAGGGGAGACTCAGGAATTCCATCTGTGCAGAAGGAGGGATGTCTTTGGGGCTTGGGAAGGGGGAGTGTGTGAGGAAGAGCAGCTGCAGGAACAGCCGCTCAGGTCTGAGGGTCGATAGGAGCTCTGACAGTGCCCGGGGGGTCGTGCAGAGCCGGGAGCACTCGGTACCTGCTGCCTCCGATGGAACCAGTCTGCCTCAACATCACCACCTCCAGCTCTTTCCCGAGGGGCTGAGCGGCTAACGGCACCGATCCCACACTGCAGCGGGATAAAGAGGAAAACTTCTTCTGGAGTGGGTGCTTCCATGCCCATCTTAGCCAAGAGTTGTCACTGTCACAGCAGAGGCTCCCCCCATCCCTTCGTAGTCACGCTGCCCACTTTAGTAGCCCCCCAGCCCCCATGGAACAGGCTGGGGCTGCCTCCTCCACCCCCCATCCCGCCGGCTGGTGCATTTTTCCCTGTTTTCTCACTAGGTTGGCCTATTGCCTTTAAAAGGCGAAATGCTTCGGACTAAATTTGGTCATGTAGCTCTGCATGGTTCCCTGGAATGTCCTCGGGTTTCAGGCTCCTCTGATAGCACCATTCCCCGCCTCCCGCCGGGCTCCATTGGCTTCCCAGCGCCCGAACCGCCACTGGATCCTGTTATTGGCCAACACTTGGACCGAGGGGTGTCCCCTCTGGATAACCACCGTATCCTGGGCTGGAGAGCTGCTGAGATTTAACACTTCAGCACCTGCTGCCGCTCGGGAAGCAGCCTTAGAGCTTCGGCTTCTTTTTTTTTCTCCTGCTTTGGGTACCACACAGCCGCCACCGTGTCTCGCCAGCGAGCCAAGATGTCCAAAGTGGCCAAATACCGGCGACAAGTTAGTGAAGATCCAGATATAGACAATTTATTGTCTACTTTGTCTCCAGAGGAGATGGAGGAACTGGAAAAGGAGCTGGATGTGGTGGATGCGGACGGGAGCATCCCTGTGGAGCGCGGTCAGACAAACCAATCAGAAAACTCCTCACCTGGCCCACAGAATTGTGACACGGCGCTCAACCACCACGACAAGGACACCAGGAGGCTCCTGCAGAGGGAACACTCGATAGATGTAAGTCACATCCCCCACTGCTGCTGCGGGAAAGGTGGGAACACACCTCAAACCCCCTTCCCCCCCCTCCCGGGCTAAGTGAGGGGCGAGATGGAAAACACAAAACCCGAGAAAGGCGTGCGCTTGCTGAATAGCTGTCCCGGAGAGGGCAGGGAGCTGGTCCAGGCACTCCGGGAGGGAACAGGGTGTCCCATAAAATCCAGGTGTTACTAGCAAAGCCAAAACCTGTGCTGGTGCCAGGGATTTTCTCCTTGCTCCTGCTCCAACATCCCTGGGCAGGGGTAGGAGCGGAGCTGCGATTTGCGATTCCCAGGAGGCTGCTGGAGGGACCGGTGCAGTGACAGCGATTCCACGGGCTGCGGATTTTCTTTTTTCTTTTTTTTTTTTTTTTTTTTTTTTTTTTTTTTTTGAGATCTCCGGACTCTTGATTCTTTTAGTTCTTCTTATGCAAAAGATCAAATAGTCTCTGGTTCTTGTGGAATAAAAATGTTTGCTGCTTTGTGGAAATCACATTGAGAAGCAGGTTTTACCCCATGCCGTTTGTTTTGCATTTATTGTTCACTCAAAATTCCTTCTTTTACTTTTATTTACATTTATCTCCCTCTCTGCACCTGGCAAATCCTTTAAGAGCTGAAGCTCGAGAGATTCATGTCAGTTCTTCTCTTTTTGTGTTGTGACTTAGTGGGAGCCATTCCTACTTTTCTGTAACATTTATTAACCTCAGTACTAAGAATATTTGATATGTGCTTTGTCTGTGGAAGCCTGGGAAGTATCTGGTTTCCCTAGTTTTTCATGGCAGGCTGAGCTAGAAAGTGAAAGACAGTGACTCTTCAGCAGCTGATCCATGTGGTCATGGGCTGGTTTCATGTCACAGGTGGGATTCGCATCTACTGTGCCAGGGCAGGGCTGGGGAGTGTTGGCAGCACAAGCACAGCCAAGTATTATGTGGCTACCCCTCTGCTCTGGCCCTGATTCCAGATCTATTCCAGGTCACCCAGCTGTACCCTGGGTCTTCTAGCTGGGTAATCGATTTGTAAATACCCCAGAGCACTTGGAAATTTCTCTTTCTGGATATTTATGGAGTTTATATAGGAGGGTCCTCTCCTGACTGTGGCCTAGGCACCCTTATTCCCTTCTAAATATCGGGAGGAATGGGAATGAAAGTTGCACCTGTAGGAGAAATAACTGAAGGCTGATTTTGGAGAGCTGAACAAGGGGTTAAATTGTTCCTCCCCACCCCTGTCCTGGGCAGCCTAGGAGCTCCCTCTGGCTCTGAAGATAAGGAACAGCTTTCACCTTCTATATGTAGTGCTTGGCATGGGCTGGGGGACAGTGAGTGCCGTGCCCCTCACCACAAGGGCACTGCCTTGATTTCCTCACCAGTGGAAAAATTCCCTGTGGTGGGGAAGTGCAGGTGCTGCAGGACAAACCTGCCTGGAGAGGGAAATGCTGTTATGTGGGACCAGTCATCCCAGTGGATCACTGTTTTGCAGGTGATCCCAAGAGGTGACACTGAAAAATCTGCTTTTTCAGATGGGGGGACATTTGGGTTTGACAGCAACTTGTGTTGCTGTTTCTGTATTAACTGTTGGAATAAGGGGCGTTGACTGGGAGTTGGTCAAGTGTCTGTGACCAGGAGGAAGGGAGGAAATATGTGAGTTTTGTTTAAAAGAGACCTGGGAAATTGCCTGGTTAAACATAATGTTGTTTGGAAATGCCTGAGAGTGTGTGTGCAGTGGGAGAGGACTTGGGATGTAGAAAGGGATGGCCTGGGGATGGCCCAGTTTTATTGCATTGCAGTAACTGGATAGGGCAGAACGGACTTTCTTCTTCTATTTCAACCCCTGGAGGCCAAGAAAAAGGTGTATCCTACACCACTTCCTCCCTGCCATTGTTAGGATCTGGGATTAGCACCTAGAAAATACCAGCTTGTGGTTGAGTGGGGCCTGGGGATGGGATNGTGGGATGGGGTGGGGTGGGGTGGGATGGGGTGAGGTGGGATGATCAGACCACAGGAACAGTGACAAAAAACAGTGCAGAAAGCCAATGGTACCCTCTGTCCGAGGAAGCCCCAGGGCTATGTTTTGCTGCAGGATGGAATGAGAACGTGGAGCCATCCAGAGCACCCCAGGCATGTGCTGAGCTCTCCCCCAGCTGCTCAGAGCTCCGAGGTCTCCAATGACAAATCCCTCTTATGTGTCAGCAGATTTCATGCTGTGCCAGCCAGCACACCCATGGTGGCTGCACTCCCACGGGGTTGGCATTCTCCCAGGGTGTGCAGGCATCACCCCATACATGTCCATCCCAGCCCCTCTCCATCAACAGTTCCCAGTATTCTGAAGCAAATCTGGAGGAGGTCACAGAGATGCTCTGACACCCCCAAATGGGACACCCCCAGCTCTCCCAGTCTGTCTCCAGATCAGAGGGGCTCCAACCCTCAGAGCATCTCTGTGGCCTTCTCTGGACTTGCTTCAGAAATTCAGTGTCCTTCTTATGTCCTCTCTGCTGTTCTTCCATGCCTCCTGATGGGAATCTCTGTTGTGGGACATTGTGTCTTAGCTGGGATATACAGAAATTCCTCCAAAGAGCAAAATAAGGTATTTTGAAGGAAAAGTTTGAGTTTCTGCCCATCTCGCTGTTCTTGCAGTCTCCCTGCTCTTGGACTGGCTCCAGGCACCTCCATTTCCACCTAAATTTGGGAGAAGTGGGTATATTTAGAAATATTGTTAACTACATAATAACACATCTTCTTAGTGGTGAAAAGGGCAAACTTGGGTAACTAGGAAGCAGATTATAAACAGCCCAAAATAGACGTGAGCTTTGCCCCAACCTTTCCACACTGGGCAGCCAAATTCCCATCTTGGTGACGCAGTAATAAATTAATCTTAACTTTGTCTTGCTAATGAGTGGAAGTATAACCCAGCTCAAGGGTGGGGCTTGGCCAGCGCCTCTCTCTCAATGTACTCAACAAGATCCATGTGTCACAGGAGCTGGAATTAAATGAATATTCATGAGTTGATAAACAAAGAGATTATTTCTATCAGCTCAAGGCTCTTTACTGTCACAGGCAAAGACGAAATGAGAAAAATTCTGGTTAGAAACATGCTGTGAGGTTGGTGCTGTGGTATTAAACTGCCAGAAGGCAGGGTTAGATGGGATATTGGGAAGACATTCTTCCCTGCAAGGGAGGTGAGACCCTGGCACAGGTTGCCCAGAGAAGCTGTGGCTGTCCTATGCCTGGAAGTGTCCAAGGCGAGGATGGGCAGGGCTTGGAGCAGCCTGGGATAGTGGGAGGTGTCTCTGCCCATGGAAGGAGATGGAACAGGATATCCACCCAAACCAGTCTAGGATTCCATGAGTTACCTGGGGCACAACTGAGTTGCTGTCTCTTGAAATCCTTGTATTATGCCTGGGATTTCTGTCCAGAAGAGGAAAAGTTGAGTGTGCCAAGGCACAGGGGCTCTGTTCAGCTGTCCCTGTGAGATGGGTTTCTCTGAGAGCTGATCTGTGTGAGGAGATGGGGTTTCTGGGAGCTGGTCCAGTTCCTCTATTGCTGGTGACATCTATGAAAACCATGTGTCTGTGCAGAGAGCACAGTTATACCTTCCCTGAGAACACCCCATCCATGGAGTCTCTTCCATGATGCTCTTTAAGGGAATGATCTTTAAGGTCCCTTCCAAGCATAACCATTCTATAATTCCATGATCTTTCCCACTGGCATTTGATGAGCCCTAAACACTCTCAGGGAACCTCTGCCAGATGGGACCTAGATGAGAAGAGCTATCCCATGGGAAGGATCTCCATGTGAACCACACTTGCCATGGACTGGTGCTTTGGTGGACGAGTCCTGCTTAACAGTTACCAAGTCCACAATAGGAGGTTTTACTTTCCAAAGCATTCCACAAAATCCACCTGCAGCTGTTCTTGGCTTTCCTTGGATTCTCACCTGACGTCACCACAGCACCCTGGTGGCTCTCAAAACACCAAGCACCTGATAGCAGAGGCAGAAAGCACCTGATGTGCTTTCCCTTCTCCAGCATCACCATCTTCCCTGGTTGCTCACAGAATCATGGAATATCCTGAGTTGGAAGGGACCCACGAAGATCACTGAGTCCAGCTCCAAGCCCTGCACAGGACAACCCCAAAATCCCACCCACCATGTGCCTCAGAGAGTTGTCCAAATGCTCTTTGAACACCTGTACAGGGAGGACACCTGGATGTCCCAATCCCATCAGAGTTCCCAGTCTTGCCTCCCAAGGGCTTGTTTTGATTTTATTTCATGCAGCTTCAAGCACTAATGGCTGGGAAGTGCATGGACGTTGCATGAGGGAGCATTATCCTGCTTATGGAGGGGAGTCATTCCAGAGCCACGAACCAAATTTTTTATGAAGATACTCATGTCATGGGTCTCTCTTTCCATGGAAGCTCAGGGCCCAGCTTCCTGGAGGAGAAGACTCTGAACAGAGGATGCTGGATGCCAGGGCTGTTTTGCACAGCCAGGGCCGTTTTGCACAGCCAGGGCCAGATATGCACAGTGTATTTTTGTCTCATGAAGGCTGAACCCCCTTCCCACAGGAGAAGATGAGGTGGTTCAGTTATCTTGCAGCACCGTTTCCCTTCCTCTTGGATATCCCACTCCCTAAGTGCACTCCTCTGCAGGCAAGACCTCCTCCTGTTCCAGGTCCATGCATCCTTATACCTGCAGGCTCCTGGGAATATCTCCATGTCCCCAAGCTCTCCTCATGGAGGCTGGACAGGCTCCTTACGGCCTGGTTTGGATGCAGAGGGAAAAGCAGCGAGCTCAGAGAGTTTATTTAATCCAAATTCTGCATATATGAAGGATGCCAGTGCCAGAGGACAGCAGGTGTAAGTGCTATGGAGAAAGATTTCTTTTTACAAGACCTTGGGAAGGTCTTGTAAAAAGTCCTGCCTTCCTTTCTAGCTCTCTCAGGCTTGGAACTTGCTGCTGGGTGATTTTTAATCCAGTCACTTGATTTTCCTCCACGGAAAGTGGAGATCCTCAGCAGTGAGCCCTTCTTCAACACCACAGGCAAACAATCCAGGATTTAAATTTCTTATTAATGCTCAAAGCTTGTCATCTTTTCATGAAAATATCTGGAGGAAAAACAAGCTCCTTATTTAACTCGCTGGTTCAGACTCGAGAGAATTTGCAAACAAGGGTATAGCAGGGTTATATCATTCCTTGAGCATCTTCCCAGTTTGTCCCTAACGTGTACTGAAACTCTGCTCTTGTGTTTATCAGCTGGTTCTGTTGACTGCCAGGACTGTTCCTCCTCCCTTCCAAGAGTCTTCACTAATTCCCAGATCTTGCCTTTCTTTTAGCTGGGTCCTGACCTGGTCTCTTTTCCCTCATCAGAGAATCAGGTTGGACATCCAGAGGAATTTGTCCATGGAAAGGGTATTCATATATTGGACAGGGCTGTCCAGGGCAATGGTGGAGTCCCCTTTCCTGAAGGTGTCCAAGAACGCCAGGACATGGCATTGTGTGCTCTGTGCTGGGTTACAAGGTGGGGATATAAGTCATAGATTGGACTAGATCATCTCAGAGGTCTTTTCCAACCAAATTGATTCTGTAATTCTGTGAAGTCGAGGAGATCCCTTTCATTGCTCAGAAATGAAAACTGTGGTCTGTGCTCTGGTGTTTCATCATAAGTTTTCTGAAAAAGTCCCGACCCTGTAATAAGAGGGATGAGCAGCAGAAGCAGGAGCTGTTACCTGCAGCAGATGATAAAACAACCCTCCAAGGTGAACATAGAAAGCAAAAACAATCCCATGACAGCTCCCAGAAGGATCTGCAGTGTGGAGAACAGCTGAAAAATGTGAACGAGAACACAGGCATCTTTGAGCTGCATTCCTAGAAAAATGGTGTGAGAAAGATCTTCACAGCTGGATCAGTGTGTTTGTGATGCCCTTGGGGGCAGAAGCTTTGCTTTCCTTGTTTTTCCTTTTGTTACCAGGGCAAGTTGCAGCATAAAGTGGTCCCAGTGATGTGGAGCTCACACCAAAGGCACACACAAGTCTGGGAGATCCACAGTCCATCTAAGGGCACAAGCAGGGAAAAAACCCCATGGATTTCTAGTCAATTGGGGAAAAAAAGAGTAAAAATCTGTGTTCTGTATTTACATAAGGCACAAATGGGATGCAGATAAATCCATGGAAGTGTTTGGAGTGTTTGGCTTATATGGGCTGAGCTGTCCAGGAGGTTTAATATGTGTTTATGTTGAGCTGATAAATAGACATGGAGGAGGAGAAGAGCTGGGTCCGTTATGTGTCCCTCTCTTTCTCAGCACTGTGACATCACTTGTGTGCTAACACCATCTCAGTGACTCAGCTCCCAGCAGGACACTGGGATTAACCGGTCATATTTCTCCATCCCACCCTTGGCTGTGTGGGAATCGTGGCAGGATGGAGCAAGAGGAGCTCAGTGTCAGGGCACATGTTTTGAAGTCAAGGTGTGGCTGGCAGGATGGCAGGGGACAGACATGCCGCAGAGGGTCAAGAGTCCTGCTCTGTCCTTTCCTCTGCCCAGAATGTGAGGCAAACAGGGATGAAAACAGAAAGGAATTGGAACTGTGGAAACACCAAGAGCCTGTCCCAGCCATGGTGTGGCAGCAGGACCAGGGCAATGCCCATCTCCTGTGCTGGCACTGCTGGCATCACGCCTTCAGTCCTGGGAACAATTTTGGAGTGCTCAGGACAAGAAAGTCATTGAGGGGCTGGAGCATGTCCAGAGAAGGGAACAGAGCTGAGGAAGAGTCTGGAGTCCCAAGAGTGGCTGAAGGGGCTGGGGAGATTCCGCCTGGAGAAAAGGAAGCTCGGGGGATCTTCTGGCTCTGAACAACTCCCTGACAGGAGGGGACAGCCGGGGGGTGTCTGGCTCTGCTCCCAGGGAACAGGGTCAGGACAAGAGGAAATGGCCTCCAGTTGTGCCAGGGGAGGTTCAGGTTGGATATTGAGGAAAATTTCCTGCATGGAAAGGATTGTAAAGTACTGACATAGGCTGTCCAGGGCAAAGGTGGAGTCACCATCCCTGGAGGGATTTAAGAGCTGTGCGTATGTGGCTCTTATGGACGTGGGTTAGTGGTGAACATGGCAGTGCTGGGGGAATGGTTGATGATCTTGGAGGGCTTTTCTAACCGTAGTGATTCCATTATTCTGTGATTCCCTGAAACACAACTGGAGAGGCGCCAGCCGAGGTCGTAGAGGTGTCCTGTATAACCCCTTGACCATGTGTGTTGAGTGCCCCAGGGCTTACATACAATATTGGGGTAAGGATTTATGCTGCATGATGCTGAGGGCTCTAAAGGGTTCCTCCTCCTGACAGGGGCACCATGGCATGTGTTGGACATGCCTGGCATGGGAATAAGCACCTGCACAGCCATGGCAGCCTCTGCCAAGGAGAGTGATTGCCATTTGCTTCCTTACAGGGAATTCCCCTGTTCCCAAGAACCAGAGATGGTGACCCCTGGCATGCCTGGCTGTAGGCCCACTAAGTGCTCTGTCCTGAGATGCAGCTCCTATGTGGTGCCAGAGCCTGAGGAGCTGATGCTCCTGTTTCCCACAAAATATTTAAGGGAGTGACAAGCAAACCAATGACCAGCAAAACTGGTCTGATTTTCCAGGTAGGCACCTGGAGTTTGGCTCATCTCACCTGCTTCAAAGACCTGGAATCATCTTCCAGCACCAGGTGCCCACTGCCAGGGGGTGTCTGTGATGGTCCCATGGGCTGCTGGATGGGATCCATTGGATACCTGCACTAGCAAGGGACCTGGAGATGTGTCCATGTGTTGCCAGTAGTCTGGGAGCAGTGTCCTGCTCCTTGAGCATCCAGTCCGTATGACACAGAGGATGGAGATAGGATTAAGACTTGCTAGGGTTGAATTGCAATTCTCCTGTTCCTAAAAATCCAATTAATGCTTTTTGTGGGCTTCCCACAAAGTGCACTGGGCAGAAATCCAGCTCAGAGGTGTTCATAGTATTAATCACTGGTATTCCCTGCCCTTTTCAATCCCTGATGAAGAGGAGACAATCAGAGAGAAGGTCTCATCATGGGAATATCCAGTTCAGCCACGCCAGTGCCAGGAGAAGGGCTGGGAGTACAGCAAATAGAAGAGAAAAACCTGGTCTTCTAAAACCTGATTTTGTTAGAGGAGAAAAAGCTTGCATTTGCAGAGTGTCCAGTGGCTTTACAGCTTTCTGGAAAATGGCTGTGTGTCCCCATGGAAGGGCTGGAGCTCTTCTGTTAAAGGAAACCAAGTAAAAACATTTATCAGCCTTAATTTACAAAAAAAAAAAAA
>VZTT01041378.1:28341-41641 GCA_013400855.1 Buphagus erythrorhynchus | reverse complement strand
AAGCAGGAAGGAAGGGCTGCTGTGTTCAGCCCCATAAGGAGCCTTCCTTGGCACACATGAATGCACTGCTTCAGTATTGCAGCTCCCAGCCCCTTCCAGTGCCTTCCAGTTTGTCAAAACTCACACAAAGGTACTGAATGCAGGATAGGACACAACAGTTAAAAGCCTGAGCCTCACAAATGGGAATGCTGACAGGTTAAGACACCTGGTGTTGCAAGTCCCAGTGGGGAAGTGTGGGTGACCAGCAGAATCATATTCCTGTCCTCTTGGTTTGACCTGATCTTGTTCTAAGGATCAAGGGAGAATTTACTGTTGTTAGAAGAATTTCTTTGCATTGTGGCCAGAAAACAGCTGCATTTGAAGCAATTATGATGTGGCCAGTGTGTCCTGCTGCTCTCTGACCTCTGAGCAGAAAGATGAAGTGTTACAGAATCCCAGAGGGATTTGGTCATTGTGTCAAGACCCCTTCAATGACAGTGTGCTGTGTTGCTTTCCATTCATGCTATGGCCAATTGAGGGTTGGGTTATTTGTGGGGTTTTTTTAACTCTTTGTTTGATTGCATTTTGGTTTTTACACAGTTATTATCTCGTGGAAAAATACTAATGGAAAAGGAACTTTCAGCAATTCAAACACTGTCCCAGAAAACACACCAGAAAGAATGTATATTATCCATCTAATCCTTAATCTTTACAATCAGCAGTAACAAGCCCTTGTATGGATGGTGTCAGTGCTCCAAATGTCTAACAGAGGACTCTTGCCTTGATCATCGTGTTAGACAACAAAAGCAAGCAGTGAGTGCAGTGTGACTATTCCCATTTTATAGAAATGGAAACCAAGATACAAGCAAATAATTTTTGAGCATGGATTTAAATGTAGTGAGAAATTTCTGCTTCTGACCAGCTTTTGTTGTCTGTAAAGGCTGCTAGGTTGGACCTTGTACAGATACATCTTTTCAGTCCCTCAGGCAGGGTTATTTTGAAAAAAATTAAGTAGCACAGATATTCCAGAAGAGCAATTACAGAAAAACTTATTTGGCAATAATTATGCTGGTTAGTGATTCTGCAGAGATGAGGAATTATATTTCGATCTCTGCAGAGCTGGCAACATTTAATCATTATGTTTGTGCTCAATTCCCAGCACAATGAGGCCCTGATTTCCACCTGGTGCTTCCAGACACTGTAACAAGGCAAATTAAAATGAGTAACACTCAAGAAGTAGATAACTCCTTTCCTGTGCAACCTCTCCTATCCTTAAGCCCACTCATTCTTTCTCTGGCACAGAAGACTCCCTGTTATTTTTAACCCAGTCTTCCTCTTAGGACATTCTTGGATTTTTCCCTAAAAAAGCACTTGCCTTTCTGGTTACACTATTTCCCTTTCTTTTTTGTTGTGGGAGCATGTTTTCATTTGGATAAATCCTCTGGCTGACACACAGTGAAGGACTGGCAGGAGCATGCATATCCTCCCAGCTCTGAAGGATGCTTTTATTCCCTTCTGTCCCACAGCTGGGCATTCTCAGGCCAGACTGTGCTGGGGGGCAAAAGGAGCTTCTTGGCCATTTGAGCACTTGACATCTGCAGCTCAGCCTGTGGCCACTCTGCTGGGAACAGTGCAATTGTTACAGCCCATTTTCACTGCTGCCAGCCCTGGATTAATTATGCCACACTATAATCTTTGGCTGTCTTTGGTGAAGTGCTCTCTCCTTCTGTTATTTGTTTCTAATTGCTTTATTGCCTTATTTTTGAAAGCGTAAAATTCAAAAGTGTCCAAATGGGTTCTGAATATAGCAACAGCCTGGTCACCTGATGGGCTCTTCAGCAGGGGTGAATCAGGATTGCTCCAATTAACAGGGCTCTGCCTACCAGTACCAAGCACAGATCCTGCTCAGCTTTATGGCACCACTGAGAGATTTCTTAAAAAAATAATGGCTTTAAAACTTTTTTTTTATTTAAATGTACTAGTGACATGCCTGGGGAAATGTAAGCTCTCCCCCTCATGACTGGAACTCAGGGGCAGGTTAAATAAACACATTCCCAGTCCTTGTGCCCAAAAAAAGTGCAAAATCAGTTACTAACCAACCACACTCAATCATTATTGAACAGAAATATCAAAGTCTTATTTTAACATTGTTATAGCCATTGTGGTCTAAGCATCCGAGAGACATTTTCTGTGACTCTCTTTCCACTGGCCACAACTGCTCTGCAGTGTAATCACCTTTGTATGATTAAAAGGGAAGCTGAGGCACATTATTTGGGTTTTTTTTGTTGTTGTTTTCTGGAAGAAACAGCATGTTCTGACTGAGCTGAGCCAACCAGGTTATTTCATTAAGTCAAGTGCCTGCAGTCTTTGCCAGAGTTGATAGTTTCAAATATTGATACTGGTGCTAAACTGTGCTTCAGCCATCACTGGTGATTTAAACTGCCTGGTGCTAAAGGAGGCAGATCTTTGGGGGACAAATACAGCGCTTTCTAAACAGCCAGCATCTCATAAACATCTCAAAGCCAAATGAATCAGTCCAAATAACTGCTGAAACCCTTGCAAAACCTCCTCAGCAGTAATTAAGGCAAGAGGAGCAGGAGGCTGAAAGGTTCACTCATTGCCCAGGAGAAGCTGAGTTGGCACTGCCTGAGCAAGGCCCTGCTTGATTGAATTGAAAGCCTCTCTGAAACAGGTCAGTGTTTTGGTTTACATGTTATGGGCTTTCAGAGCATCTCTCATGCCCTGGAGCCACAGGAGCACAATCCCTCACAGGCACAGGCACAGGCACATTCCTGGGTCATGGGCACATACTCCCAGGCAGCCAAGAAGGAGTTTGCTGGGCTTTCACTCAGGGCTGGGGGGAGGTTTTGCTTTTGCTCATAGGCTTGTCTTATTTTTCCTAGAGTCCACCATGGCAAGCACACAGCCCAGGAGCTCAGCCTGCTGCCTGCCTTGAGATGATGTCTAATCAGTGTCATTAGCTAATATCCAGAGCTGCTGGAAGACAACAGCAGCTTTGGAAGCACACATTCGAGGAGACTGAGCTCTCTGCTGTGCTGTTAAAATCATAGAATCGTTTTGATTGGAAAAGACCCCCGAGATCATCAGCCAGAAACCTAACGCTGCCACTAAACCATGTCCCTAAGTGCCACATCTACATGTCTTTGGTTATCCTAAAATGCAGCAGGCTCTGCCATCCTCTCACTGGTTATCATGCTGCTGTTCACCTGCCCCAAGAGCCCTTCACTGCCCCAGGGCTTCCTGTTCATGGAAGATCTCTGCTGGGTTTTCTCTGTGATGAGCTGAGAACACAACCCTTTGTAGCTTTCTAACAGGGATCGTTCCACTGAATGTAGCAACTCTTTAGTAGTCAGGATATGAACCACATAACATTTCAATTCCAAGTGGTTTTGACTGAAAATTGCCAAAGAGAATGCACAAATATTTTAGATGGAAGTGAAAGGGTATTAGCCCTGGATGAACCTGTTCATCTGTAGAGAGTTGCTCAGCTGCCTGTGACCAGCCAGGGTGACAAAGCACATTTCTGCAGGAAAAGTAAGACTTGGATGCACATAGCAAAAAGCAGCAGGCTATGGCTGACTATAATAAACATACCCACAGAATGAGTAAATGAAAAAAATCATGGTCTTTGCTAGACTTAGAAGATGACTTTGCTGTTTTAATGAATGGTGGCTCTTACTTATGTTTTGATACTTCTCTCAACACAGTGACAACAGGGAAAGCTTTTTTGAGATGAAAAAGTTGGTAGCAAACCACAAGATGCATTATTAACATGTTATTTCGAGTCATAAAACCCATGGTAAGGAATTAATTTGTTTCCAAAGCAGAAGATTATTTGAGACCCACTGGAAGCCGGCACAGGCATTTCTATCTGCTTGTTGTCACAGCAGGAAGGAGCAGCAGTCTGCAGTGGGTTGAGTCAGGATGTGGATTTAATCCATTTAGCTCTCTGGCTAAATCCAAGATTCCTGGTGGGGACCCTGACTGTGAGTGGAGTCACAGCAGAGCCCAGTGAGTCCTGCCACGAGTCACTTGTCACAAAATCAGCATCTTCATGAATCCCACTGCAAACACTTCACTGCTGGGTGCAGTGGGAGCCCCTCGACCCAGGGCTACAGTCCACTATGAGTCAAGAAGGTGAAAAAGAGAGGGAGGGAAAAATAAAGCCAAAATATGAGTCAAACCAAAGAGGGCATGCTTGTAAGAATTCCTTGAAGAACAGCAGTGGGATTAGTTGGTGTGCAGCATTTCTAATCATTGCTGCAAGACTTGAGGAGTGTGTATGGTCAGGGCTGGGTGTCATTGCTCTAGAGACAGCCTGGCTGAGGGGACACCCGTGTGACAGGACCCTTGGCTCCTCATGCTGTGTCCTCAGCTCGGGCCGGCGGGCCCTCCACTCCCACCATGCCACTGCCACCTTCCCTGATCATTTATATTAGGGGGTATTTAGGGAGAAATTCTTCGCAGAGAGGGTGATTAGGCATTGGAACGAGCTGCCCAGGGAGATGGGGGAGTCATTTTCCCTGGACGCTGCTCTCAGTGTTGTTCTGTCACAGGCTGGACTCCACGATCTCAGAGGTCTTNGGGGCGGGGGGGAGCCGGCGGGACCGGCGGCAGCGCCGAGCGCAGGTGAGCGGCGCCGGGGACCGCGGCCACCCCCCGAGAATGGATCCCCCCACACCGCGTCCGCTGGGCTGCGGGCCCCTCGGCAGACTGCGACAAGTGGGGGGGACAGGCTGTGGGGACAGGCTGTGGGGACAGTCCGCGGGGACAGTCCGCGGGCAGCGTCCCGGCGGCGGCGGCGGAGGGGACGCGGGCGGGATCCGGGTGGTCGGTGCGGGTTGGACGCGGGCAGCGCCGCATCCCCCGGGCTGCGGGAGCCGCCGCGGCCGGGGATGCGCACCCGGCAGCTGCAGCTCCGGAGGTGATGATTTTACCGAGCTCAGAAATAAATGGGGGGGAGAAAAAAATCCTGCAAGCTGGGGTTTTGAGCAGCTTGACCATCGTGTCAGGCATCTCTCGCATTTTTCTCGAGGGGGCAGAGAAGAAGGTAAGAAGTGCGGTGAGCTCCGTGCAGGTTTGTCACGGCTTCCTAACGCTCCTTGCTGCCCTTGGGATCAGCCTGGGCTGCTCAAAGTTTGGGTTTTCCCGTGGGTCGGTGCCTTGGCCGGAGCTGTCCTGCCCTGGCCGTGGGTCGGAGCACGCCCCTGGCAGCCGGGCTGGCGAGAGAGGGGCTGATCTTCCCTCTGCTTGCCTTGGCCCTGAGGGACAATAACCTGCAGCTCCCAATGGCCTGTGTGCTGTGAACAAGGAAAACTGCTGATCCTGCAAAGATATCACTTTCTTCGGGTGCTCTGATGAAGGTAAAATTACCATTCTGTTGTAGCTGAAACTTAATGGAAAAGGTTTTGTTTAATAGGAAACTGTTGCTTTTCTGTTTACAGTAGTCTGCAATTCCACATTAAGCTTCCCATCATGTGTTAACTTCCTTTCTGTAAGGCATCTCTGGCAGATGTTCAGTTTGTTCTGGAGTTTGACATGGGATGGCTTTGAAGTGTTGCTTTTGAAACTGGAAAAGGCAAGCAGAGAGCCGCTATCTCAGTTGCTTGAAGAGAAAAACCAAAGCCAGCGTGCTGGGGCTGTGCTCCAGCACATCCTGTGCATGGTTTGCTGTGTGAACCCTGTGCTTGGGCTGGGGTGCCTGGTGTGAATGGGATTTAACTCCAGGCAAAGCAATAAATTTGCTTTCCTGGGCTTGCTCCCTTGGCTTCTGCCTGGAGAAGGACAGATCTTAGCAACCAGGAGTGTAAGCTCCAGGCTCTTATCATTCCAGCAAGGAGTTCAGGCATGTCATGTTTGATATGGTCTGAAGGCTGGGCTTTGAGTCACAGTAGGTGCCAGGCCACCGGGTCCCAGCAGATTTCTTTCCTTGAGGGAAGCTGTGTTCGCTGGCATGAAGTGCCTTCTGTCTGGAGCTGTCTCCAGCTGTTTCTCCTTGAGTTTGGCATGGCTCTTGGGGGTTGGAGTAGGGTTTGTGTGAGTGCTCCCAGGACAGCTCCTGGCTCAGAGAAGGTGGGCAGAGCTGCCCCTCCTGGTGCTTCTCCTGCAAGGGGACCTCCCCTGTCCTGGCATTGTCTCAGGGAGCAGTGAGCTTCCCCATCACTCCACACAGCCAGAAGGTGCTGTCCTTCTGCCATGGCTTTCAAAGCCCGTGCTACTGCTTTGTGCTAATTAATGTGTTCATTAAGCCCTAAATGTCTTTGCCTGATACTATTAATTGTCCTTGCACTAGCTAGGCTTTGAAGGCCCAGCTTTTCTTTTGCTGGGAAGGGGTTATGGGGTTTCCCATCCCCTATTAGGCTCTGGTGGGGTGGCTGCAGTAAGAATGTCCTCAGCCTGCAGCAGAGGGGATGTCTGGAGGGATGATGTCACAGTGTTCTCTTTGCTGGAGCAAGAAGCACTATTTAGGCAGTGGTCACAACAAAAACTTCTGTGGTTTAGACCTTGTTTGGGTGTGAAGAGGTGGCACTGTGCTGTGTCACTGTCCTTCAGTCAAGGCTCTGCTTGCAGAGTAGAGCGTTTCTTTTTGCTGATATTCGTTCCCTGAAGTTACTGAAGGATGTATTAACCCTGCATTTATGCCACTTTCTGATGAACTATGGAAAGAACAGCTCTGTCTGAAAGCCAAATCTTCTGTTCAATGTCAATGCTGGCCTTAGAAGAGCCTTTATAGGGTTACTGCTACCTAGGGACAGGGGAAGGAGAAACTTCTTTTGTAAGTGGCTTCAGGAAAAGGCTGAGGTTGCTGGATGGCTTCTAGCAGGTTGGCTTTGGTCTCCAGAGGAGTTATCTTCCTGGCTGAGGGGCAGAGAGGATAAATCCAGGCACGCCAAGCTAGTAGAGAAGGGATTTGTGTTGGTGAAGAGCTCGGTGTGAGGATTTTGTCAGTGCTGGAGGTGTGGAAGGCAGTTTGGTAGGATCTGAAATCAGTATGTGCAATTAGTCTGCCTTGGGAAGATGCCTGGAGAGAGGATACCCTTCAGTGCCCTAAAGCACAGGTGGATGATGGGCAGGTGCACTGTTGATGGGTCTGTTCAGCTGCTCAAAGCCCTGAGAAATGCTGGGTGTAGGGGAGGCAGGTTCTGCCCACATGGGAGATCTCCCTTGGTTCAGGGCCCTGTGGGGATGGGGAGTTAACACAAGCAGGTGAAAGGTGGGAGGGAAATGGTTTGTGTGAAGCCAGCAGCAGAGCCCAGCTTTGGGCAGCACCAGGCTATGGTAGGAGCTGTCCTGAGTGGGGAGGAGAGTGGGAAAGCAGGATTTTTGAGTGGGTTTTTACCTCTAACTTGGGGTGGGGAGAGACTTCTGCACAACTTCTTGCAGATGCTTTCTGCTGCTCAGCCCTGCCACTGCTGCAGCTTGGCAGGTGGACAGGGAGGCTCAGGAAGCTGAGCCATCCCTTTGCTGACAAAGAGCAAGGAAACAAATTACCCCTTCATCTTTGGGATGAAAGCAACGCCTGAACTGTCAGCGTAAAAGCCAAGTACAGAGTTGGTATGAGGTAAAATGTTATTGGTGTTATAGGCTTGTGTCTTAAACTGTGGCAAAGCAGACTCCTCTGAGGACAACCAGGTATTCAGTAACCCTTGTGAAAATTCTTATGACTTTGTCTTCATGGTTGCTCCTCTGATTTTCAGGGGTTTTTTTTCCTCTTTTTTTTTTTTTTTTTTTTTTTTTTGGGGCGGTTGTGTAGCACAGGATATCACTTGCTTTAAGAAGTGCATGGAGGAAGATGACCCAGCCACCAAAAATACATGGTTGGAAAAGGAACATGCGTAGTTGGCTGTGGGAATGATTGAAGTGTACAAAGCAATTGTTGACATAATGCAATAATCGAGGCAGGTCTGAAGATTGGTTAGGGATATTTGTGATGGATAAAGTATCAGGTACAGCTGATAAATGAACGATACCAAAAAATGCCATTTGGTCGAGCATGTTGTTTTCATTCAGACAGTGGTTAAGCTTAGCATGGTGGGAGAAAAGTGTCTGAAACCTTCTGAAGAGAACAGATCCTAATAACTGATAAATTGGAAAAGGATACTGATCTGAAAGATGGTGTGGTGGGAAGGAGCTGCATTGATTTTCATCCCTATGTGGGAGGGTGGCTGTTGATTTGTGCTGGTGGGTGAGGTGTGAGTACATGTGTTCCAGCCCTTCAGAGACAGGGGTGTTTCTCAGGCTTGTGTATTTGGCCACAGGTGGTGACTTTACAGATTGAGTCCTTCATCACAGAAAAAGATTTTATAGAGTGTGTCATTGATGCTGAGGTGCAGTCAAGGACTGCAGAACTTGCAGTCCTAACTTGCTTAGGGATTTGCAGCCTGGATTTGTTGGTCACTTTTTCTACTGGTTTAAGTTTTTAGAAAGATTTTCGTGTTTCATTGCACTCTTCAGTTTTATTATATATTATATATATTCATACCTATTTTATATATTAGATATTCACTTTATTGTATATTTTTGGCACAAATGATAGAGGAAGAAGCACAAATGTCATATCTGTCAAGTATCTGACACTGGAGAAATTTTGTTTGTTGTTTTCAGGTGCTGGTGTCCCTGGCTGGGGAAGTTCTCCTGTGAGCCCAAACCCTTTTGAGGGGACAGCTTCTCGGTGGGCTGAGGCTGGCAGCTGGAAGGGAGGGCTGGGAGCTTCATATCCCACAAAGCTGCTGGTTTAGAGGGTGAACCTGGCCAAGTATGAGCCCTTGTATTTTATTTCTTGGTGGCACCCAGTGCATGAGCTGAGTCATGCTTTGTGCATAAGGTGTGGTTTGTTGAGGACTTGTTGCTTTTGGGTTGCTGCCCTGGGAAGGCATTATTTTTAGGTGAGTACTGCTGAAATGGTTATAGTTCTTTTTGCTAGAATCCGTGTGGGATTAATTTGGGCTGCTTGTGTCTGGGGTGACTTCAGTATTTCTGCAGAGTGGGGCTGTGAAATGTTGTGATGAATTCTTCAGTATTGTTCAGAGAATTGATGGTGGAGTTGTTAGCTAGTTAGCAGTGACTGCTCTAATTATTCTGGTGTGAATGTAAACAGCAAGGCTGTGATGTGCTGGAGCAGCACTTGAATATGTGTCTTTCTGAGATGCAGACATGCTTCTCCTTTTTCCTGTTCTGTGCTGTAGTCTCTGCACAGCAGCCATGTGTATGCCTTGGACAAGCAGAAAAGCCATGGAAGTCCAGCTTTCCTCTCTGCTGGTACTGGTGCAGTGGCAACTGCTTCCCTGAGGGCAGTGGAGCCAAATTCATGGCCTCACTTCTTTTGCTGCCTTCTGCAATTCCCTGTCTCCAGTGGTTTCCACTCCCTCACAGCAGTATGAGTGAGGACTATGTTCCATTCTTTTTAGAGCTGGGATGTTGGTGGGAGTCATTGCTGCAGAGCAGAGATGGGGCAGAGGGGCCTGCATTAAGCACAGAGCTCTGTGCCAGGGTGGGAGAGAGCAGATCCCTGAAGCCTGCAGTTCCTGTGCAATATCCCATTAATATTTTTGGGGTGTGCTGGTTGTTTTTCTCAGCCAAGTGACACTGTGATTTGGTGACCTTGTGAGGACAGAGCATTAGGTGCTGGGGAAACCCAGGCTAAATAACACTTTCTGAAGATGTGTTAGTGTTGTATTTGTGACTGATTGGGATTGAGGTGAGAGTGTGCATCAGTGGTACCAAGGGATGTGAGATCATCCTGCCCTGGTGACCTGGACTGTAGTGCCTGTGTGTGACAGCTCAGTGCTGTGCTGGAGCAGAGCTCCCAGTCAGGTGCTGCTGTTCTCCTCCTGGTGTTCCTCAGCTGTGCCTCTGCTGCAGATTGGTCACAATTTTGTCTTGCAGTCTTGTGAGTGCAGCAGAGCTTGGACCTCCCACTCCGTAGTTTGTCTTGATTTAGCTTTGCTTTTGTAGAGTGTATTTATTAACTCAAAGACTATTTTGTTGTCATGAGACTTTATCATGGGTACCTGTCTCTTCTTCCACTCTCCCTCTCCAGGCAGTAGTTCAGATTTCCATTCTACAGAACAGAAGTGAGTCCTAAACCCCCAAAAGAGCTGCTGAGGATGGATTTGCTGTACACAAATAACATGGGCACAGCCCTCTGAAGCCCACGTTGGAGGCTGTCACATTTACAGTAGACAAATTCTGAAGGAATTGGGCAGCAGCAGCAACAAAAACGAGCCAGCACAGCTTTGCAGAGCGGTGTGTGCATGTGTGTACCTACCTGAGGCTGGCTCTAATTATCACAGCTCCCCTGCTGTCCTGCTGTTGTGTCCAGCTCTGTCAAAGTTACTCCCAACTCCCTCCTGCTTTTGTGCTTACTCACCATGGTACTGCAGCACGCAGGCATTGCCAGAGCTTTTCTCCTGCCCCTGCACCTCCTCATGTGCTGGATGCTGCAGGTGGCCTTGGTCTGCTCTGCTGCTCTAACGTGGTCTCTCAGAGAGAATTTGGGGTGCACAAAGGGACCCCTGCCTAGAAGAGGGTCTGTAGCTGTTGCTTCATGCTAGGTGTCTGCTACCAGACCCTCCCTCTCCCTCATTCCAGCCCAGCCCGTGGAGTCTTGACTGTTTGTGGAGAAGAAGCTGAAAGATGTGTGAGCTGTCTCCTCATTAGGAGCCTGGCAAGGATGTGATCTGAGGATGAACCACAGCTCCACTGGGGAAGGAGGCTTCCTTCCTGCAGAGCGTGAGAAGTGATTGATGGCAGCATGAAAGAAAAAGGATGAATTTGCCTCTCAATGAGTTGAGTGCTGCCTTGGAGAAGTGTATTCTATTGCTTCAGAGCTTCCTCTCCTGTCTTTTGTCAGTGCTTACAGGTCAGTGTGGAAAAACTGGGAGGGAAGGAGAGAGGATACTGGTGATGTATAGAAGGTGGTAACTCTATGCCAAAGAAATCAAGGTACTTGAAAGGCAGGAGGACCTGGTGCAGTGTTCCTATAACAAATTATTACAGTACACATGTGGAAGCCAACCACTTAAGTGAGTCAAGTCTTAATTTTGACACTTTCTAACACCTGGTTTTGGAAATGCTGTCTGGGTGGTGCTGTTTTGGGATATTATTTGTGCTGGAACCAAGTGTTTGGGTCTGCTTGCTAATGGTGTGCCTGCTTCAAGTGGCATTATGGGGACAGGAAATCCATCTGCTGACCTCTCACTGATGAGGTGCTGTGATGCTGAAATCTGGATTGGCCTTTCTGTAGCTGTCAGGCAGCTTGACTGACAAAGGTTAATGGTATCTGAGGCTAGCAGACAGAGTGTAAAACAGACCTGGGATGAGTCTTTTAGCCCTTCTATGTCAGCACCTCATCCCTAGGCTGAAAGATGGGACTGGAAGAGTGAACGATGTCCAAGTGCAGGTTGTTGGGCCAATCCTTGCTGAGTGCAAGGGGAACAGAAACATTTCCTCTCAGGGCTGGGGTGTGGGGTTACTGCATGAGCAGGGTATGATTTGTTAACAGTAAGAACAAGATCCTCTGGCTCAGCTTGTCCTGTGGCAGCACTGAGCATGAATTTCAGCATTCTCAGCTGTGTTATTAATGTACACTTCCAGGTTAGAGAGATCAGACATCTCTTCCAGGGTGCTTCCACGTTGATCAGGCTTCTGCTTTGTCCTTTTTCATGCAGTTTGATGTGAGCAGTGCTTGTAATTTGCCTTGAAGAATGGTGAAAAGGCATGCTTTATTCATAGCAATTGCTGGGAGTCCATTCCTTAATGCCAGATAGATTGATATAAGTCTGAATGCAGAATGGAACTGGTATTTTTGGTTAATTTTCAAGTTTGCTGTTTCCAAGGAGCTGAAAAGTGTCTGTGCTCCACCTGAATGCCACTGGATCTGTCTTCCATGCAGAATGATTACCACAGATGCAAGAGGACAATATGAGATTGTCCCACTGTGGGAACTGATTCTTCTGTGGCACATCTCAGCCACCAAAAAAATGAAAGAGCAAAACCAATATAGCTTTCCTTGTGCTCATCCAACCATCTGCCTGCTTGCCTCATTGTTTATTGTGTCAAGAGCACAAACTTCACAGCAGGGACCAGCATTTTCTCTGTGCAGCATCAGGCCCAGGTGATAACAGTGTCTGAAGTGCCACAGTAAAGGAAAATAAGCCTCCAGATCTGAGTCAAAAAATTGCAGATGCTCTGGGGATGCACAGAGCATGCTGTTGTCTAAAGAGATGTCTTCTATTTGACTCCAAAAGCAGCATGTTCCCCAGTATCCCAGGGAAGCCCTCTCCCCTCATCCCCAGGGAGCTCTCCCTGCTCTCCCTTGCTTGCTCCAGGCAGTGGGTGCACCAGCCTCCTGCTAATGCCATGGCTGCAATGCCAAGGTATTTTTGAGGTTTTGCTGTGAGCTGAATAAAACCACCTGGATTCATTGAGGATGTGTTGTGGTTACTGCAAAGTGCTGAGAGTCTCATTCCACTAAGGTCTTGTGGAGGAAATGAAACCCAGAGTCTTTAATATTCCATGCTCTTTAGGTATGAATAAATTTTTCCTTGCCCTGAAACCTTCTCCTGCTGTGAAATCCATTTCAATCTCTTTGTCTAAGACAATCAATCTCATTCCTTTCCTCTCTCCTCTCATGCCCCAGCTTTTATTAACCTAGAAATGTGCTGACATTTCACTATCAAACTGGTTAGGGAGCTCTGCAGAGTATTTTTGCAAGTTGTCAGTGTAGCTGCCTGCAAAAGAAGAGGAAGCATGCTCAGAGTTGCTCATCTCCTGAGGAATTTAGTTTTCCTAGCTGATGGCTTTCTGCAAAAGTGTCTGACAGCCCTGTCCATGTCCTTGTCTATCTGTTCCCCTCAAAAGGAAGGGCATGGGGTTGGGGAATCAATGGAGGAAGGTATAATGAAGATATAATAAATGCATTCATTGTGTTTGAATGCATTTATTTTGGCAGTGCTCCCTCCTGTATCAAGTCCCTGTCCCACCATGCATGTCAGCTGACTTGAGCCTCTCTGGAGCTGTCCCTTCCTCTGCTGTGTCCCATGGATCACTCAGTGCTTCTGCAGCAGTTGTTCTACTTTCTTGGCAAGAAAGACCCCCTCCTGTTCCACTTCCCAGGAAGCTGAGCTATCCAGCACAGCAGTTGTTTAGTTTGGATGTGGAATTTCTGCAGTAACCTGGATTGGTGGCGGGTGTGAGCCTGAGTGAAGCCCTTGTGCTTTCCTGGAGCAGGTACAGGAGGGGAGGGCTCTCCCGGAGCAGGTACAGGAGTGGAGGATTTTCCTGGAGCAGGTACAGGAGG
>VZTT01041378.1:0-28300 GCA_013400855.1 Buphagus erythrorhynchus | reverse complement strand
CGGGAGGCGGTGTAGGAGTGGAGTGCTCTCCTGGAGCAGGTGTAGGAGTGGAGGGCTGTCCGGGAGCAGGTGTAGGAGTGGAGGGCTCTCCCGGAGCAGGTACAGGAGGGGAGGGCTCTCCCGGAGCAGGTAGAGGAGTGGAGGGCTCTCCTGGAGCAGGTACAGGTGACTGCACTGTTTGGGATGGACTGAGCTGAAGCTTGTTTGGAGCTGACAGTTGCTACCTTGAAGCAAATGTCATCCCAGCCACTCCTTATTTGCTGACATTGAGAAACACCATTTCCAGCAGCAGCTTGGCTATTCCAAATTCCTTGACCTCCTCTGAACCACTCTGCAGCCCTGGCATCTCCCAAGCTGAGCAGTGCTGGTAGTTGGAAAGTTTGAGCCAAATAACGTCAGCTCTCCTGATGTCTTCCAACCTAACAGTGCCTGGCTCTTCCTGCCCTGCACAGCCCCATCCCCTGGCTAGACAGTCCTGTGGAGATTCACCAGAGCCAAAGGATTTGGGGGATCTGCTGAGCAGCTCCTGGAGGCAGGCAGGAAGCCAAGAGCTGGAGCACAGGCTGCTGAGATGGAGGGGGGTGGGAAAGCCTGTCCAGAAGGGACTCTAAAGGTTCTCACTGTTAAGTCTGAACAGCCACAGCATCACACAGTTGGGAACCTGACCTGCAAAACCTGGAGCCCTAAAGGATGTGACAGGGAGAGGAACAAAACACCCCTCTGTTGTGCCCCTATGGCCTTGGGAATCCACATCCTCCTTTCCTTGCTCCTGTGCACAGCTGGGAATGCTGTTGGATGTCACTGGGACCAGCTGGAGCTAGTCAAGGACTCAGTGTGACCCAGCAAACTCTCAGAAGAAAACCAGTTCCTTTACTTTGGAAGCTGCAATGGGAACACCTCCTAGGCATTGGGGAGGGTGCTGCTGATGCTGATGAAAGCAGATTCCTGACATTAATACCAGATGGAATAATGCAGCTGCTCCTTCATGTGAGAAGCTGGAAGCCTTTGGGTTCCCCACACCTCTCCCAGATGCTGGGAAGCAGCTGCTCCTTCCATGGTGCCAGGCAGGTCCTACATTCAGCTCTGCAATGTGTTAAACCAAACATGCTCTGGTGATTGGGCTGGGCAGAGTCTCCTGTCAAATTATTTGTTCTGGCTACAATTTTGTCTGCTTTGGAAACTTGTCATTTTCTAGCCTTTTGAGACCACCTCCCAGAGAACATGGGAATTATAAGTATTTAGATATATAATAATGATGTAATTAAAATCTTTAATTTTATTTTTCTTGTTTGAGTGTAATTCCTTTGATTTAAAGGGTGGTAGTAGCTAATTGGATTCTGGGCCATACTTGCACAAGCAGCCGGGGGGAGGAACTGCAAATGAGTCTAGCCAGGAAATTGCACATTTAAATATAGTTCTTGGTAGGGTCAGCAAAACACCCAAGGGACAAATTAAGAGTGAAATTTCTGCTGTAATGTGTTCATTTAGCTGCAGACATAATCTTAAGGAAAACAAGGAAGCTTGGGAGTGAGGGGAGCAGAAAGGGTAGATGTCCCTTCTGTTGTGCATTTGTGTACTGCTGCAGGTCTCTCATAGGCAAGTGCATCCTTCTCCTGGCTCTGGGCTGTGTGGGACATTGGCTGATCCCAAGAAGAAACCACTGAAGGCGTTTTTGGGTTTGTGGCTGTAGTGGTTTCACTGGAGGATGGAAATCTGTTGTTCACATAATGCTGTGGGGCTGCTCCTGCTGTTACCAGCTTTGGCACAGATCACCTGGATCACACTGTTCATTGGGTGGAAGGGAGATGGGACCAGCCACCACCCCATTGCATTGCTTGGGTTTAATGGGGGACATTAATGGGGGACAGCTTTCCCTGTGAGGCTGCTGCCTTCTTCCCAAATGGTTGGCTGGGATGGTGCATCCCCTCCCATGGCTACTGACCTGTTTCTCTGAACAGGCATTCAGGAATGTAACTGGAGTCTGTGGCGTGAGATGGATTCAGCCTGGGAAAAAAAAAATCAGGCAATTGACACACTGGGATTGTCCCTTTGGAAATCTGCAGCCTTGTGTTGTTCCTGTTGGGACATGTGACCCTTTCACAGATGGACAAGGTCATTGTCCCTGCTGGGGACATGTGTGAGGAATAAGCAGCCAAAGCCCAGGATTCAGGACATGGAGCACATCTGGAGTAACCCCTGGCTGAGAGCCAGCACTGCTCTCAAGTTTGACTAACAACATTAATTTTCAAGCCCTGCTTATTTCTTGATTTAGGCATAGCTCAGACCACGTGCAGCAGGGCTCACCTACTCCTTGGTGGCACTTAGGGAACAGCCTGAGTTAGTCCTTGGCAATTGTCATTTCCCTTGAAGGCTAAGTTAAAGAAATGTTGCTGGTGATGGGACATGCAGAAGAGCAGCTTGTTTTATGTTTCCCAGGACCTCAGACCTGGCTCTTGGTGCTCTCTCTTTCATTTCAGCTCTGTCCCCAGGGGAAGGCCACATGCTCAGGGAGGGAGGCAGAGCTTGTCAGGAATGAAGCCTGATCCCACATCCTTCCCCTCTCTGGAGGGCTGCAGAGCTGTTCACTCCAGCTGAATAAGATTCCCCAAAAGCTGGGGGTCATCCCACCTCACCTGCAGTGTATCAGCTGGAGGGAGAGCTGCCTGACAGGTCTGCAGGTGTGACCAATTGCATTGTGCATCACTTGTTTTGTATATTCTAATTAAATTGTTATTAATTATTTTCTCTTGTTTTTATGTCCTATTAAACTGTTTTTGTCTCACCTCACAAATTTTACGTTTTGTTTCCCTTCAGTTCTCTTCCCCATTCCTGGAGAGGGATCTGTGAGCAAGCAGGTGTGTGGTGTTCACCTGCCTGCCAAGTTAAACTACAACACTTAAGCTCTATTTTTGAAGCCTGCTTTGATTCTAAGCTCTTTGAGCCAAAGCTTGCCTTTCTTAAAGCATTAAGCACAGTGGGGCAGTGAGCTCTCTATTAATTGATGTTGTTGCCAGGCTATTGAAAAGTTGTAATAATGTGGCCAAATTTTCAAGTGTAGTCTAGGCTTTCTGCCTGGATGTCAAAAAAGGAAAGCTAATTACAGTGTGAACCAAGGAGAGCAGGCTGGCTGGAAGGAAATGTCATTAAGGTTCTCCTCAGGTGCCAGGTCAGCCCATGTCAAATCACAGCTGTCTCAACCTCTAAATTTCTTCCTCCTTCCGTTAAATTACTACCAAGTGATTTCTTGCAAGTGTAACCACCTTTTATAACAAAAGAATGAAAACTGGCTGTTTTATTTAAATACAAACAATGGAGGCTGGGCTGGGATTGCAGAAGCAAATAGAAGAGGTCATTTTCTTCCCTGGCCTTGTAGTGCTGTCCAGAGTGCCTGTGTTGGCTTCCTGCTGCCCCTGGGTTGCAGTCATGGGGCAGTGGGGGTGTGTGTGGTTTATCCTCTCTGACACCAGGTGGAATTGGTGTTGGGATACCTGAACTCCCCTGTGTGTGTGGCAGGTGTGGAAGCACAAATAGTGAAGCACAAATACTGCTTCCTGCACAGTGCTTGTCATGCTGCAGAGCTCAATTCCCTACAGTATTGTGGAGACTGAAAAAATAGCTCCAGGTTGGTTGTAGACAAATTCAGAGATCTTCTGTCAGGGCTCCCTGAGTGACTGCTTGAAGCCAGGAGGTGCTGTCAGGAGGCCAAACTCTAAACTTTTCTTCATTATCATAACTATTTTTAAGCTCTTAGTTCCTGCAGCAGCACTCCTCCCAACATCCACTGCTGGCCACTGTTAGAGACAGAAATCAGGGCAGGGTGGATACATGGCTTGACTCAGTATGGCTTTTCCTATAAATGATCTGCTGGCTTGTTTTCTAGAAGCTCTTGACCTACATCTCAAACCTGGTGCTGGTTCAGGAAGGAGCAGCAGACACAGTTCCATAATGCACATGTCAGGAAAGTTTCATCTCTTGGTGATGTCTTCAGCTCTTGGTGTCAGCTAGGGCCAGGTAGGACTAGAACCATGTAAATCAGAGTTTTCTGTAAAAAAAATAGATTTATTTAATCTGTTTTCCTTCTGAAATGAGACCCTGTGTGAAAGACAAGCTGGATACCTGCTGTGTGTCTGTCAGTCCTGCCTCTCACTCTGCAATCCATCAGCTTCTGGAGCCTTTGTCCTCCTGGACTCAACTGTCTTGCAGTGGTTAGGACTGCAAGGATTTGTTACAAGTTTTCAAGGAAATGGATGTCCTGGTAGAGGGGGAAGATGCTATGGTGAGGAAAAAGTGAGGGGCTCCAGTCATTACTTCTGCTCACACCAGGACCAGGTAGCTTATGCTGCTTCTCTCACCTTCAGTGTCTTTCCTGCCATCATTCTGGTGCCATTCTTTGCTTTTTCCTGCCCTTAATGCTTGGTCCTGGAGAATCCTTGTCCTGTGACCACTTCTGAGGGTCAGCAGGGACTGCTCTAATTCAGGGCTGGGCTGCTGGGAGAGCACTACTGGCCAAAATTTGGGTTATTTGGAGAAGCAATGGACAGTGATGGTGGAGTGTGTGAAGACCAAGCCTCAGAGCTACTGCATGTTCTCTGTGGTGGAGCAGAGAACTTGGGGACACCTTGGAGGTCCAGGATGCAGGTAGGTTACTGACCACAAATTCTACAGAAACCTGAACCCTAAGAGAGCTTAGAACCCTTCATTTCACTGCCAGCAAGGCTCACTTGGCTCACTCACACAAGGACACGTGGCCATGCCATTGCTGCACTGATATAGGTGGTGTCACTTCTCATCCTCTAGGATGGTCCACCTTGGACTGCAATCCAAGCCTTTCTGAGACTGTTTTTCCCTTTAAAAGTTCATGTGGGAGGTCCCAGAGGAGACAGAATTTGTAGTTCTCTCTTTAATACTTCATCATCCTCCTGCAGTGTTGAGGGTGTTCCTCCTTCCCCAGAGGGAGGAAGATGCTATGTTTTCAGGTCAGGGTGAGTTGAAGAGTGTCAGATCAAGGCACAATTTATCTCCATGTCTTAGATCACAAACCATTGGAGGAGTTGGTGGGATGTTTGCATGTGGGTAAGGAGTGGGCAAATGCAGTCCAGCTTGAGTGCTGGCTAATAAAGAGCCTAGTACAAAAAATAAGATCCTCAGATGAGATTTAATAACTGGGGAGAATAATTGTAAAGTACTTCAGAATATTAACCAAAGGCTGAATGCATCCAATTAGCTTAATGAAGCTGGGTGGTTGGGTTCTTTTTTAATCAAACAGATGGGCAAAACATTATGCACAAAAAATGAGATCTGAATACAATGAACACATTTAATTAACAAATAAAAGACAGAGAAAGAGTTTGTTTTTCAACTTGAGAAGTGAAAGCTTCTACTGCACCAAATACTAAAAAAAGAGCCTTAAATATCATGGTGTCTTGAAAGTCTCAGATACTTACTATTATTATTTGGGTGTTTGAGGTGGGGGGTCAGCCTGGGGCTGGCTGCACCTGCAGGGAGGTGAGTGGATGCTGGGGGCAGCAATGCATCACCAACCCCACTGTGCTGCAGAGCCACAGAGCAATCCCTGCCTGCTGGGGTGGGCTGTCCCCAAGGGCAGGCTCAGAACCAGTAACTCAACCTCTGCTCAACACTCTATTCCAAAATGTTTTCCCTGCATGTCAGTGATCACCTCTGTTCTGCAGAAGGAGAAAGCCAGGACTCCTGGGTTAATCAGGGTGTGAGGTTAGTGTCCTTAGTCCACAGGAGACCTCTGGAGTGTTTTCCTGATGGGCTGTGCTTGTGCCATGGTGTGTGGAGTTGCTGCAGCCACCCAGCTGTGCTGCTCTGGCCCCAGTCAGGGAGATAATTCCCAGCACTGGTTTCACTGTCCTTGCTGCAGCCCAGGCTCCTGTGCCCAGTACAGACACACTGCTGTGTGTCTGACCAGTTTTACTGGGCCATGGAAACCTGGTGCAAATCAATGCCTTCCCTCTCCAGACAGGAGCCTGCTCTCCATACAAACCTTGAGTGCTTATGTAAGTGTGAAATACAGAGCTGTAATATCAGTCTTGCCAAGGCTGGGAGTGTTTGCTCTAGCCTAATAAGCTGAACAAGCCATTTTGATATTAAGCCTATAATAATAACACCTTGTAGCTAAAGTGTGTTTTTCCCCATTGGTGGATTACTCAGCCCTTTTCTTTTGAGGCAGTGTTTAACAAAAGCAGAGACTTTCCCAGACTATGTTTAATTAAACACAGCTCGGAGATCTCTTCATTTCAGTGCTGTGATGATGTTTTTGCTCTGCAGTCTCATCTCCAGGGCAGTTGGAAATGGAATTTGTGATCTGGGCTGGGCAGATCACTGTCTCATGCCCAGAGGTACCTGTCCAGATGTGCCCAGTGGTGTAGAAATCCCAGAGGGGCTCACATTTGTGGAGACCCACAGGCTCCAGCTGCTTTTGAAGCTGAGCAGGGGCTTGGGCTGAGCTGTGTAGCCCATGCAAGTGGCAGCTCAGCCAACATGCTCTACACTACAACTAAGATTTGGGGTCCTAATTTCTCCCTGCTTCCATTTTTGGTTGCTGATGTAGCTATGGGAGCATTTTGAGTGCAGTGGCCTGGTTATCAACAATTACATAAAAAGTGAAGGCTGTAATTTGAAGGCTCCTCATTTCTGCCTTAGGAGTTACCCGTGAGCAGATGGTGGTATGCTCTGGTTTTGCTTATTCTTGCAGATTATTTGCCAGATAATTTTTCTGACTAATCCNTTATTATTATTATTGTTGTTGTTGTTGTTGTTGCTGCTGTTATTGTTACCCCCTCATCTCTTACCACCTCTACCTTAAAAAATCGGTCCCTTGGATGTCTCTGGAGAGCTGGCACTGGTGACTGCCTGACTGATTTATTCTGGTGTTTTAACATTTACTGGATTTACATAACAGCCAAACAATCTGTTTCAGGAGTTTAATATAAACCCAGCNTTGTTGTTGTTGTTGCTGCTGTTATTGTTACCCCCTCATCTCTTACCACCTCTACCTTAAAAAATCGGTCCCTTGGATGTCTCTGGAGAGCTGGCACTGGTGACTGCCTGACTGATTTATTCTGGTGTTTTAACATTTACTGGATTTACATAACAGCCAAACAATCTGTTTCAGGAGTTTAATATAAACCCAGCTCTAGTGAGTCACATCCATGTTAGCAGTAATGCAAAGAGAGGCAGCTGGGGGAGTGAGGGGGTGACTTTTTCTGGGTTTCTGCATGAGAATATATTTCAGGAATGGCTGCCTGAAATATCTCTGACACCTCATAGCTGAGTGATGCTGCCAGTTCTCCTCTGCCATCAGGGATTTGTTCTTAAACTTTGAAAGAGCAGGGGTGCATCACATCACATCAGTGCTTCCAGTGCTGCTCCCAGCTGAGTCTGGGGGCTTTTCCAGAGCTCCCCAGGCACTGCTGTGTGTCCCTGGAATTCCACAGCCCTCTGTGTGTAAAATACCTCTACATGTATGTGCGTGCTGGAAGGAGGGAGTGTAGCTATGGGAGCAGCAAGATGAGGCCTGTAGAGATTTGCTGTTTGCTTTTTGAATTCAAAACCATGCAGCATTTGTTTGTGCCAGACTTTGTGAGCCTGGTCCCCAAGATGTGCAGATGAGCACAGCTGCAAATGGGGTACAGATGTGTGCCAGCATTTCCACCTGGGGTCTGGGGATCCATGTGCACGTTCTGGGGACAGAGTTTGAGCTCAGCTGGGTGAGAGGTGGCCCTGTGCCCCTGGGCAGTCACAGCAAAATGTTGGAGCTGTTGGGGACTCCCTGCAAGGAGACCCCCCAGTCCCTTCAGGGCTCTGGGGCTCCTTCCCTGGGGACAGCAGGAGTGAGAGCCATCAGCACAGTTAACAGCAGGGATTTCCCAAAGCATGGTGTGTAACCTGTTGCCTCAGGTCCTTTCCAGGCAGTGCAACTTTGGAATTCCCTCAGTTGTCTCCTATAGTTGTATGAACACAGCAAATCTCTGGAGCAGGTCTGCCATGGGCAGCCTGTCCCCTCCTGCTCCAGAGGCTCTGTCACCTCTGTAGTGGTGGGGTTGTAATGTGGTCAAGGAAAGTGGGTCTCCAGCTTGAGTTTTCACTTTTGAAAACCCCAAGCAAGATCCAGCTGGGTTGGAACAGCCTGGTTTGTGCTGCTGCCTGCATTCGAGGTCGGCTGTTCAGCTAAGTGAGCACTTCTCTTCCTGCAGCTTATTTGAATTCTTGTCTTCAGAATGGAAAATAAATGCTGGCTGATGAGATCTATTACAGCACTAATTTTAGAGCATGCCAAACAGTAGGAAATTGTTTTCAATCTTTACTCTCATTTCTCCTTTATTTCACCCCTCCATTTGTGAAAATTGCCTTTGTCATTCTTCTAAGTGCCCAGTGATGTCCTGCTCACTGATATCTTCAGGCATTCTCTTCCAGCCCTGTTTTCTGATATTTCTTTGTTCACCCACTTGACATTGCTATTAGAAGAGCTTTCTCCAGGGTTCAGGCAGCAGTGTTGGCACGATGCAGGCACTGAGTGCTCAGCCAGCTGGTGTGAGATGCCAGCAGAGCCCCCTGTGAGGCAGCACCACAGTGGAATTTGTTATCCTTGTGCACCCAGGGCTTTGTAAGTCTTTCCAGCCCCACCCCAGCCTGCTTTCCCGATGAGCAAGAGGGAAAATATGAGTTTTCCTCAGTTGTGGTGAAGAGTTTAAGAAGCAGCCCCAAAGCTTTAGTGCTTGTCCTAAATGAAAGGACATTTTCATTTGCACTAATGAAAACCTGAGCCATTGCTCAAGAGGTTGGAGCAGGCTGCAAGTTAGGAATCAAATGCTTGACCAGTGCTGGAGGGAACAGTGGTGCACAGTCTAGATTTTTAGGACATGATTCCTCTTCATAGATGGAAGATCTCACTGGTTTGAGAACAGCTTGGTTGCCTAGCTGGTGGTCTGCTCTGAAACCTTCTGGGTGACTGCAGACACCAGTCCCTCCCTGAGCCCTGCTCCTGGTTTGCAGTGCTTAGCAGAGCCTCACTGAGCTCCAGATTAAAGCTGGTGCCACAAGTCCAGTTGTTTCACCCTGTGGACTTTTCAGAGTCTCTCTGGAGTGCATTTCATGGTTTTGGCAACCACTTGTCCCTCACAGTCACTGTTGTGACCATCAGCACAGCCTTGGTGCTTGCCCTGGAGGGTTTGAAAATCTTTTCTCTCCTGCCCCCAGCTCCCCCACCCCTCCTGTCATCTCTTGGCTGGCATCTGACAGTGGCTTTATCCCTCAAAAAGAGCTGTCTCTTGCACTGGAGAGGGGTAAAAAACTCCCCACTCCTACCAATGCCCATTCCATTCCTTTCCTGGGTGATCTCCAAGCCCTGCGGCTGCTCAAGGTGTCAGTGCCCAGGAATTCAGCTGGGGAATGTCTTCACAGTCTGCCTTTGTGAACATGGCTGAGATAAACCCTTTACTGAACTAAATGTGGTAACAGCTAATCCCTTGGAGACAGTCACCTGGGCCCTGCACCGTGAAAAGAGGCTTTGCTGCTCTGATTAACTGCACTGGCAAGAACATTAACTCATGGTTCATTTTGGAAATGAAAAGCACCTCTCCAGGAGAGTTGAAGAGATTAGGTACCAGCAGGAATATTAAGGTAGGTATTGTGCACCCCCCTGATAAATTTGTAGCTTAAAAGTCTGGTAAGCCCTGGTGGGATGGGTGATATGGCTGAGTGTCCCTGGGCTGTGGTGGAGAGGAGTGTGGGATGCAGGAGTTTCCCTGGGAGGATGATGGTGGTGAGTGAGCAGCTCTTGGTCCTGGCTGCCGTGCTGGGATGTCCTCAGGGCTCTGGGGCTCACTATCATAAATTAAGCCCTGTCAAACCCACCAGCCCTCCTCAAAGGGCTGAAGCTCATTTAAACCTTGCTAAGGTTTAAATGACACTGACCTTTTCCAGCCACTTAAGCCAAATGCCAAAGGCTGTGGAGAGCATTCCAGCTGTTTTCACAACCCTGGTTTCCTCTTCTGGGAGGAGAGCTGCACTAATTTCTTGATTATTGCTTTTTAACACAACACTTTGTTTCAAAACCCCGAACTAGAAATTCCATCTACATGAAAAGAAAGGATCCTGTACTTCAGTGAAGGTTTCTTGGGCTGTGTTTTTGAGGTCAGGATTTTATCTTGGTGCTGATTTCTGTGAGGCTGCATGGGCCAGCTGTGCCCTGGCAGGAGTGCAGCCTGACCAGTGAGCATCACTTGCTGAAGAGAGCTGTGGACCAACATCCCAATTGACTGAATGGATTAAAACAAGTGTATAAACTTTGTTCATAAAACAAGGTAAGACTGAGAAAAGTTTAAATACTTGTATTAAATATTCTTTATTCAAAGCAAATTTGAATGCTCAAACTACTTCCAAAATTCTGTCACCTTTCAACCTGTCTTCTACAGAATTTTCTATTTTAAGTAAATAGCACAGAGTTAGCTCAGAATGGAAAAGATACAAGTGCCACTGTTCAAAGTGAGCTTTATTGGTTAGATATTTATGGGAGACATTCAGGAAATGAGTAAACACTTGAAAGTATATGTATTATTTATTATTGTAGCTGATTAATTACCACTTGAAACCTTTTGGTTGGTGTTATGTCTCTCTGTAGTCTTCACCAAGCAGTGCTTCAGCAGAGTGTAATGTGGCATTTGTCCCAGTTAAATGTTTCAGGAGATGCAAGTGCTGCAGTTGATTTGTGGACAGTGGGAGTGTGAGCAGTGGAAGGTGACAGTGTGACAGTCACCCCCAGGTGACTTCACCAAGGGAAGTGAGTGAGATGTGGGCCTGGGAGGCGATGGCTCAGTTCTCCCAGCCCCAGCAAGCTCTCTTGCTGGTCCCAGTTTGTGGAGAAGAGCAAGGTGGGGTTAACGTGTCTGACTCTGTCTGGTGGAGTGATGACAGTCAGGAGTTTAAACTTGGCTCCCAAGCATTGTGCTGCCAGCAGGGATTTCTACAGTGCTTCTTCACTGCTTCTACAGCAGTGGTTCCTCCTCCAGGCTGGAATAGAGAAGTGCATGGAAAAACAAAGTGGCTTTTACCTGCCCCAGCCATGCAGTGGCTCTGAATCCATGGGCTCTCAGGGCACACTCCAGCAGCCTGCTGGCTCCACATGCTCCCTGGACTCATTGTTAGATGTTACTGTGTGAGACCAACATCTCTATTCCTGCCCAGCTTCCTGAGCTGGGCCTGGAAAACCTCTTGGATTCGTGTGAAGCCTGCTTGAGAGCAAAGCCCAGGTCCCATCCAGCAGTGCCTCCTGAAGCAGTACATGCCCTTAGGCATTTGCTTAGCTTTAACAAGACTTAAGCATATGAAGCATGTGTTGATATACTTACTTAGTTCTAATCTGCACATCTTGAAAAACAGTATGATAAAATCACAGTGGAAGGGGTGGCAGGACTCCCTCTGCCTTCAGCAAAGTAAATGTCATGCTCAGTTGCCATGGGAGGAATCCCCTCTCCCTTGCTGTCACTGTTGTGACCAGAGGCCCTTTCCTCTGGCACTGGCCATCCCTGCAGGAATATGCTCATTTAACCCTTCTAAAAAAAAAAGTTTGCAGAATGCTGCAATCAGAAAAGTTCCTTCATCAAATGACTCCTCTGTGGGAGAGGAGTGAGTGGGCCTGGAGAGGAATGGAAGAGTCATAAGAGAGATGTATGAAAATACTTTTTATGGAATGGATAATTTTTGCTCTGGAGGAGGCAGCGTTGTGTTTAATTCTAATTTGGGGATTTTTGGGGAGAGTGTGATTGACGCCCACCGAGGGGTGCAGGATGCTGTTTCTCACCAGGCTGTCATTCCCCTGCTCTGTTTACCTGTCAGCTCTCCTGTGGAAACTTCTCACTCTGGATGCCATTAACCCATTTCCCAGAGCACGTCCCTGCAGCCTCTCCCATGGGGAGCCAGTGGCCCACGGGGGTGGCACACAAGGGTGGCACACAAGGGTGGCACACAAGGGGCCCCTCCAGTCCCTGCAGCTGTAGGAACCACTCTGCAGTTGTGCTGGAGCTTGTTTCTCTTTGCTGCCCTGGTGAGCAGGAGCCTTCCTGCCCCAAATCCATCAGGGCTGTGCTTGGCCTCCCCAGCCCTGAGCTGGATGTGCTCCATCCTCTCCAGGCTTGCTCCAGCCAACACAGTGTGCTTTTCCTGACTGTGCACATGCTCATCCCTGGCTCCCCTCTGTCCCTGTCATGGTTTCATCTCCCTGGGAAAGGTCTGGCTCTTGCTGTGCCTGGATTGGGGCCCTGCCCTGCACAGCATCGTGCCCAGGCTCCCCTGGATCAGGAAAGGTGCTGCTGGCACTGTGGCTCTGTTTTCTTCCATTCTGGTAGTCCTACCCTTATAAAAAGAGCCATTAAGAGTTTTGTTTTGCTGCAGTGTAAACTTCAGCCAACTCCTTCCTCTTGTCCTGTCCCCTTAATTAAGAGTGTGTATATTAAATGCTGTGAGCCCGAGCAGAGTCTCATTGCAAAGTTAACAGGAGTGTGGGACTTAGGCAGGTCTTTTGTTACTGCTGTACAGGGTTTATGCTAATAACAGCTGCAGAGATTGAAGCCAATCCCTCATGAGCTTTCCAAGAGCCTGATAAATCTGTTTAACAATGGATCTGGGTTTTTGTTTTGATCTTTTCCATAGGAGTTAAATTTTTGTCCCTTTCAGAGTAGCTGTGGATCATATAAGCACAGCAGTATTTTTTTCCTAATTGGCTTCATGTTTATCTCTCTCTATTATGTTTAAGGGCTTACAAGATGCACTCATTACCATGGCATCAAAATTCTTCCTATGCCAAAAACACTTGATAAAAACTTACATACATGTGCACACACTTTTTTTGGTCTATTGGAAAGTGCAAAGACATTCTGATGGAGGATCAGGTTTTTGCATGACTGTATTCTTCAGTCACCTTTGCAAGTCATGCTTTTCTGCTCATGCTGTCTCTGGTCCATGTGCCATTGGAGGAAGATGTCTTTCCAAGGAGCTTTGGGCCAGCCCCTGTACAAACAGAATTTTGCATTGATATTGTTGATGGTTCATACTCAGTGATGGCACTGGTGCTGTACACAGACAGGGTTGGTGACAGATCCTGACTCAAACTTATTGTCTAAAAGTCAAGATATATCAAAGGGAGGAGAGAAGGATGGGGAAGCAGGGGAAAGAGCACAAATTTTTAGCCAGACAAGTCTCCCCTGGGCAGACCACAAATGCTCTGGCCTGCTTTGACTTACTCAAAAATACAGCAGCAGGATGGGAAGGCAGAACACTTAAAGTGAAGATGCAGATGTTGAAGGTAACACGATTTAAAGACTGCATGGCACAAAATAGAAGAAATGTATTTATAGCAGGAGCTTCCTCCTCTCTTGATTCTACCTCTTCTTGAATGCACTCAGTGATTGCTTTTCACGTGTGAATGCTTGTAAAAATGGAGCTCCCTAAACAGATGTGAAATGTTTATATGAGTTAATGACTTCAGAGAGCTCTGGTTGTTTAAAAGAGAGTGGCAGTGAAGTTGCCTTGGCTGCAGTCAGTGCCCCTCCATGGAGCAGATCCAGTCCAGCAGTGGGACAGGATGGAGGTGGCTGCACACACATCCATCCTTGGGGAGCTCTCTCATTATTGACTTCACTAATGTGCTTATGGTGGGGTGGGAAGGAGCCTTCCCAGGGGCTGAGAAATCTGTGTAACCTCTCTGGGACTTGTGCAGAGTGAAACCTTTAGCTTGAAATGAGGAGCTTGTAATTGATGTAAAATGATGACATTTATAAGTGTTTTTCCCTGGGTGTTTTCCTGCTGCTTCTTTCCTTCCCTCTGAACTGAGTGGCCAGGAAAGAGCTGTGGCATTGTGTTGCTGGTTACCTTGGGGGCAGTCCTAGCCTGTCCATGGGCTGGATGCAAACAGCTGAGGGGAAGGGTTTGCACAAGTGAGACCATCCTTAGGCCTCTGTAGAGAACTCAAGAGAAAGGGATTAAGGAAAACAGTAAGCTCCTTTCTACCTGCTTCTCTCTTTCCCCAAGGTTTTGCTATCTGCTCAGAGGATCTATCTGTCCTTGAATTCCCTTTTCTCCAGTTCCAGAGGCATAAATTCAAAGGGCCATGGATTGCAGGCCATGCTGGTCTGCAATCCTCCAGCAGCCAGTGAGTGATGGCCAGGGGAGCTGGAGGAGGTCAGTGAAGCCTTGCTGCCCTGTCAAGTGCTTGGGAGAGTGGCTGGACAGAGGCAGACACATGGAGTGGTAATCCCAGCAGGGAGCAGACAGATCTCATGAGGCTACAAGCATAGCAGAAGAGGTAGTAATTTTATTTTGAAAAATGCCTTTAGCATGAGAGAGAGGGGATGTGTGAAGTGGGTTTGTGTTGGAGCTGCTGTGCACTCTTCTTGCAGGCTTTTCCTCCCTCCTGGAGACTTTGTTGGTGCATCCAGTTCGATCACCATGGAGAGCAATGGGTGATGGTGTGCTGGTGGGATGCAGCTCTTCCCTTTATCCTGTGTGCACAGATGTTTGGGAGGGTGTGTGTGAGTGCATGTGCCATCCTGGGGGCAGCTGGGCTGTGGTCACAGCTGAGCTCTCAGTCCCAGGACCTCCATCCAAACCCTCTGGGGGTGAGTGTCAACCCACTACAGCTTCAAAGGTGTTTGCTGTAATGGTGCTGAAAACCAACTTACCCTGTGTTAATCTTGTACCTGCACCTGCAGGCAGCTGTAAGATTTGTGGAGATTTTCAGCCTTTTCATCCTTCTTCATCTGTGCTGGCAGCTGCTGCTTTGTGGTAACATCAAACTTTTTCTGGGCTGTTGCTTTGTGTATAAGTCTCTTCATCCTCAGACCAGCCTGTTGTGTTTTCTTCCATTCAGCTTCCAGAGGTGGATTGTCTTCCATTTTAGTAGATTATTTTGTGGTGAACTTGAAGTTCTTGGAGGGAAGTGGGATGTAGAAAGGTGGTCAGGAGCCATGGGCAGACATGGTCTAATGTTTTGGGCAAGATCACTGCCACACCAGCACAGCAGCTGTGAAGCCAAGGCTGACTGTGTTTATGGAACTAAATCCTGTTACTTGACTACAGTTTGTGAGAAGTTGAGTTGTGGTCACTGGATTTAGAGCAAAGGGATGAAAAGTTTTCCTCAATGCCAAAGGGAATAATGAAGGCAGAGCAGCCTTGGCTCCACAGAGGAAGCAGGTGGGTAGTGGCAACTATTAATATATAGTCCAGCAGAGGCAAATTGCAAATTCATGCCCTGGTGAGAAATCTCTGTTCTTTCACCCTTGTTTATGTAAAGGCAGCTCACAGGGCTGGCCATTGAGGTGAAAACCTGGCTATGTTCTCCTGTGAATCTGTTTAAAGATTCAGAAAACCTAAAGCTGTGGAAATGGAATATCAAGACACTGGTCTTAGTGTGATGCCAGCGGAATGGTGCAGAACAACCTAAATTAGTGCTTTGAATTTATTCCACCTACAAGTGTACTTTTTGTGCTGTGCTGATGGAACACAGAGAAATCAGCAGTCCTGAAGAAGGGTTGTGCAGTGGGCTGTAAAACAGGCTGAACAGACTCATCATTTCAGGGAGTGCCCAGGCTGTTTGCTGGCTGCACCACTGCTGCTGTGCTTGGGCTGAGGTGTCAGGGGCCCTCCAAGGACAGAGCAGACCTGCTCACTGATGTGCTCACCAGGATTTTAGGAAGAGGGCAGGAGAACATCAGCCACAGATCTCCTGTTGGATCTTCAGCTAGCATTTCAAAGGCATCAAGGTAACTGCTGGGGTCTGTTAAGAAGATTCTTGGGAATCTCCTCCCCAGCACACAGTTGCCTGCCTGTGAACATATCCCACAGGATGTTTGTGAAGATGAGCAAATTTGCTTTGTGAGGTGCTCGTGTTCCTCCAGAATGGAGAGATCTTTAAGCCTTATTAGTGGTTTGACTTAATGCTTTTGCAGCTTCTTATGAGAGCTTTTGGGAGGGTGATAGGAGGATGTTGAAAGCATTTGGCTGCAGTCCTGGCACTGCCTGCACAGAGCACTGCTGGCATCCTGCTGCCAGGAGCAGGGCTTGTGTATGCCTTTGTACAAGTGGCTGGTGCCAGTACAGCTTAACTCAAGTGTTGGCTGAGGCTGGAGGCATCTCCAAAGCTGACTTTCAGAGCACTGTATAATGCAGGCTTGCCATGAGGTTTTGCTCTGCTGTTTCAGCACAGGGTTTCCTGGCAGTGCTCTGTCTATATCATAGCAGGACAAGATAAGCTGCAATTAGCCTGGTGTTGGAAACAAGAGCTTCTTCCTGGCCTTGGAGTGCTACTGCATTAATGTATGAAATGGATAAATGGTTTAGGTAATGAAATGACTTGGATATGGTCATGGATTGAATAAGATTTCCAGAGCCAATGTGCTTACTCATCAGATGACTCATGTCTTAGTCACTTTTAGAATAAGTGATTCTCTTTTGGGTGCTTCCAGAATGGGATGGGTGGAGATGAGCTGAAAATTTCCACCCCTGCCTTTGATAATTAATAGCATCTAGAACATGATGGACTGTTTCATCAGACAGAAAAGGAAACAGCTTTGTCTTGTGAGTACGGTGTATCCCAGGAGATTTGCCTGAATTCCACTGCAATGTGAGACTTACATTTTGCTGTTTGCTTCCTGGTCAGGCAGAGTGATCTCAGGCTTTAGATTAGACTTCTCAAACTTTGTTCTCAGCCTACTCTAGTGAGTCCCTTTTGTGGGTAGGTGCAAGTCTGAGCCTATTCTCAAACTCCTGTGCCACCAGCAGTGAGTAAAAGCACCCTCAGATGGAAGCTGCCCCCTGAAACAGTCAACATGGCTATGCAAATAAAACCTTGTTCTCAACTTTTATTTATATGTAATTATATTCTTTCTATTACCAAAAATTGAGTTATGATTATTCAGAAGCATGCACATGTGTAAACAAGTGAATAGCATATCTGAGAGCCTAGGGAAATTCCTTTGTAATCCACTGCAAGCTTTATATAGCAAGTAAACCTGTTGGATTTTTCTTCTTTCTGATCTTTCATCTCTCTGATCTTACAGTCATCCTGCAACAAACATAATGTAGGCAATTCCTGATCTAATTCCTGATTAATGCAGGTTCCTGGTGGATGAGCTGAGCTCTGGCACAGTGTGATCTCTGCATTTTACTTGACCCATGTGGCTGGGCTGCAGCCAAAGTGAGAGAGTCACTCAGGGAATGATGTGGGGCTTTGGTCTGGCTTAGGCAGAGGCTTTGCTAAGCTGGATGTGGCTAAACTCTTATCACTGCTTCACATGCTGAAAATGGGGATGCACTGACTGTCAGAAACAGGTGTGAAAGCATGAGCCTGGTTTTGGTTTCTGTCAGGAATGATGATGTAGAGTTGTTATAGATCTACTCTTACAAAGGTATATTCATTATAGGAAGAGTACAAAGGTGCATGAAATAGGCAGAGTTTGGGAATCAGAAATTTGAAATTCTCTCACTGACCATTGAGGTGGTGTCTGGGTGACCCTGAGCAGGAGTGTCTCTTCCTAACTCCTCTGTGTAAATGTGGTTTTGGCCCTTGGTGAGTAGGCACTGTCTGTAAAACACAGGTAGGTCATGGCAGGTGACTATGGAAATGTATTAGGCAAGATTTTCAAAAACAGCTGAAGAATTGGATTTTATTGTTAAACAGAACTGGTGAAAGGAAAGCTAAAAATAGTTTTCCTATGGGTGTCTTTTGTCAGGTAATAGAGAATAATTCACAGGCTTGTAGGTTTTTAGTTTTCTGTAGTTGTCTGTGCTACATGTCCTGGGTCACAGGTGTGGAGGATTTTATCAACTGCTCCTCTAAGATAATTGAAGTCAAGAGGAATTTATCACTTCTTCAAGAAATTTTCTAGTTTGCTTTGTCTCTTAATTGCAGAAGAAGCGTTTTCTTCTGTTCTGTTTAAAAATGTTTTTAAAATTTACCTAACGAATTTACCTATTGTTGCTAGCCTAAAGGCAAAACAATGGTACTAATACATTATAATATTATGATAATAATAATAATAGTAGTAGTAGTAATAGTAATAATGTTAGTGTTTTGCTGTTGTTACTGAACAGAAAGCTCTTCCAGGTGAAGATAGTTCAAAAGCTGCCTCCAAGGGAGTCCTCTCTCCTCAGTGGCCACTCAGAGCTTTCTGTGCTGCAGTGTGCACTGGTGAAAGGAAGAAAGGTGGATGGAGGTAGACCCCTCCTAAGAGGATGAATGCAATGAGAGATATTTCTGATACTGCCTTGACAAGAGCCCTGCTAGCCTAACAAAATGTAAATGTGAAGAAAATGTTGTTGGTCTCCTCAGCTTCTGGGAAAGGAGCCCTGGGATGGCTCCCACAGGAGCTGGGCAGCTCTCTTTTACACACATGTGAAACACATTTACCCAGACACTCCTATGAGCATTTCCACATTTTTTAGGCTGAGATTTTCTGTGTTGTTCACACTTTGGCACATGTGTGATCATCCCCTCTGATGTCCTGAGAGCATAGTTAAAGTTCAAGAATGTGTTTAAGTGTTTTGCTGGAGTGGAGCCAGCATCTCCATCACAGAGGTGAGCAGTGTGTTGGGAAACTCAGTGGCTGCATACAGACTAATAGTTCTGGGGTGCAGCCTGGAAGGTGCTGAGCACCCTGGCTGCCAGCCAGCAAGGCTTTTAAACACATGCTTTGCTTAGTTTTTTCACATTGTTACCAGTCTTGTTCTTTGATTTCTTTTCCCATAGCAACTGGAGAAGGATATCTGAGTAGCCAGAGCAGTGCAATTCATTTGCCAGCAACACCCCAACCTGTACCACAGGGATGTCTTCCAGGACATGGGATACAGCTGTTGGGATCAGGTATTGCTTCCAGTGTCCAAGTCAATTGGCTTCAGAGTTTTCCTTCTTTTCTCTCTTCCTGGGCAGGGAGCAGGCCAGGCTGTGTGAGCCATGTTCAAACTACATTTGCAAACCACATCCCATCTTTCCACACGTCTTTGCTTGCTATTAAATTGCACAGATTACATTTCCTTACCACCCTTCCCTCTTGGACCATGTTTGCCTATCCCCTGCCTTGAAAATTTTAGCAGCAAACAGCCAAATTCAGGTTTTATTTGGATGTGGTATCAGCTGCAGTGGAGCCCAGGGCAGGAAAGAGAGGAGCCCAAAAATCCTGTGGAGGTTTTGATGGCTTCCAACTCTCTTGTTTTCAAGGTTTTGGCTTTGCCTGCTGTAAGCAGGAGGAAGGTGCTGCAGCCCAGGTTGGAAGGAGCTTTGGTTGTGCAGAGAGATGGCCCCATGTGTGCCACTGGTACTGGCTGTGCCTGTCCTGTCCTGCACCTGCAGCTGGGGCAGCACCTCCTGCAGCTCCCTGTCTCTCACTGGGGCATGCAAGTCAAAAACTGTCAAAAACTTGTCAAAAACTGTCTGGACACCTCCTTGCCAGCAGATTTACTTCTTGTTCTGCTCCTGTACCTGCTGACTTGGTGACCAGAAGCTTGCCTTTTTCCCCTGCTCCTGTGGCTTTGCAGAAATGATGTGGCTTTGCATCATTTCTAACACTTGAGAAAGAGCCCAGCTGATTGAATACAATGCACAGCACTTGTTCTGAGCCACAAGAACAGGGGCACTGCTTTGGTGTCCCAGGACAGCCTGGAACCCCAGCCTGGGTTCAACCTGTTCACTGGGGTGAAATTAGGGTGCCCTGGGGTAGCATTTTCATCTTTGTGTTTTAACTAAAGCTGCACCTGAGAACTATTGTTGGCCCTTTGGTGCTGTAAAGCCTTTTTCACTCTGACAAATGCCGAGTTGTCATCAGCCTAAATTTCAGAGATAGCATTGCAGTGACTCAAAGGAACAGCTTTCTCCCCAGCAGCCTTTGCCTGGATAATCTCCAGTCATTGACCTGGGGGCTTTGAAAGTGCATTTAGGCTTAAAGAGCTAAAATGTAAGGCTTCAAAGGAAGTGGGAAGCCTGCTACCCTTTACATTTCCAAGTGTGGGCTGTGTGTGCATGACAGGGGTAACTGTTGTGGTGTACCTGGTTCTGACTCCTGTGGGATCTGTTGTTCATCCCCCAGAGCCTCTGTGTTCCCTCTGTCCAGAGCCTCTCTGCTGCTGCTGCCTTTGATATTGTGCAGGTTATCTGAGGACATGTTTTCAAGTCCTGAGGTTTCTAAAGACATAAGGATTATCAGAAGATGGAAATTATCCATGTGGAAATAGAACAGATACTTCGAGCTCTGAATTTGAAGTCCATTTGTCTTGTAGTACAGAGTTCACTGGTTTTGCCTTGCCTTTGTGTGCAGTTCTGTGCTTTGCCCTTTGCCTGGGGCTATGCAGATTGGCAGAGTTGATGAAGACCTTCAGCCCACAGAAATTTAGAGATGGGTGCTGGGATAATTTCCCTGGTTAAAACTCTTTGCAGAGATCACCTTGAATAGAAATCTCTACCCATGTTTGAACTGCTGGGAAGAAGAAAGCCTGCAGTGTTCTGTGCTTACACTTTTATTGTAGATTTGTAATCCTGGAACAGGTGGAAATTAATGTTTTCAAAATGCTGAAAAGACTTTTCACTGCAGCTAGTTTACAGAGCTAAACAACTTGATATATCCCCTGAAATACCTCCAGATCTATCAAAGGCACCTGAAAGCTTTTCCCTTATCTGGGGGGGAGATAAACCTCCAAGACCTGACATATATAAATGTGAACTTGTTCTGCCTGGTGGCTTGTTCAGCTTGTTGTGGATGCTTTTTAAACAATTGTTTAAACAGTGCTGGTCTGTGCTGTGAGATCTAAGCCTGGCAAAGGTGTTTGATGCTGAATTCTTTTGCTGCATTGATGATCTATATGTGTCCTTTCCCAGATCCCACTATGCTGCTCTTAAACTGAATAACCAGCATTGTTCTGCAGTGATTTGCTTTCTGTCATTGGATTCTTATGTACTGAGCAGCAACAGGAATTCTGTGAGCAGCTGGAAAGCAAAGTTAGCCATGGCAGTCAGTACAGAAGGTGCTAGTGGGTGCAGAGGAGGCAGGCAGAGCTGAGAAATATGCTGGTGAAATGAATAAACTGGGGAGGAGGGCAGAGATGTCCTGTGCAGCTTGGGCTGAGACTCTGCTAAAGCAGCAGCCTGTCTGTACAACTCCAGGTGGCTTCTTCCCTCCTCCTTAGTTTATTTAATTACTGCTGTGTCTCCTGGCTCTGCTGTGGAAGCAGGATGCAGCCCCACAAGATCAGCTGTTGTGTGCACTTGGTTTCTGTTCCTCGGGGTGATAGATTGGTGTGTGTGAGAGCTGGCTTGCCTGGCTGGCAGGCTCCCTGCTGCTCCACAGCCTTTGCTGCAGGCTGGGCTTACCAGGCTTAAAAACCAGACCTTACACTAAAACCAGAGGGCAGGTGCCTTGTGCTGTGGCTGTTCACACAAATCTGTGCATGAGCTCATTGCTGTGAATTGTGCTTTCAGTTCTGTTTCTCTTCTATTCCCTTTTCTTTCTCTCTGTGCCACAGAGGTGCTTTCCATAGGCTGCTTGCTGTGCCCTGGTCCTGCTGTCCAGCAGAGCCATCCAAAGGCACTGGAACTGCACTGCCTTAGAGACAGGTTTGATTTGAGAGCCCAGTTCTGCTCCCAAGAGATGAGTGGAGTTTGGCCACTGTGGAATATTAGACTTAGCCTTTGCAGACTGAGAGGCTGTTCAGGTCCTCTTGATTTCTTCATTTTCAGTTTGTTTATCACAACAAACAGTGATACATGGGTCTGTATCATCTTCTGTGGCAATTTTGATGTTCATTACAGATTGCAGCAGAGGATGGCTCACCTGAGACCAACCCCTTTCCCTTAGAACAACTGAAAACCTTCTATTTCTTTAACCTGCCACTTACCCTTCCATGGTACAGATGTTTGGAAAGCCATTATTGCAATGAAGGCTCTAAATGTTAAAGCCTCCCTGCTTCTGAGGCAGGTATTTTGCTCATTAATCAATAGAGCCTGGCTACTGCCTTGCTTGTTAGTATTTTACAAATAATCCAAGCCTTGAAACTTTCATATAATCTGACATTCTCAGTTATTTTTTGAAGCACGCCCTCACTGACTGTTTAAATCCACCTCCAGCAAGCTGTGCTCCCTGCCATGGCTGCCTCCTCTCCTGGGAATCACGCTGCCTCTCAGCCCAGCAAGTGACAGCAAACCATGGCACTTCTTCCTCCTCTTCCTCCTCCTCTCCCCTGCTCATGTTCAGCCCCAGGAGCCTGCTCCCTCCATGGCACAGGTCCTGCACTGACCCTACATGGGCTCCTCCTGTGTGAGCTCCTGTTGTCTGTGCCCACCTCAAGCTGTAGCACCAAGTACTCTCACAGGTGCTGGTTGGGAGGCTGCTTTTCCATTGGATTTATGGGGATCAGCTTTCCCTGTGCAGCATGCAGGTTGCATTTGGGGTATTTCCTGCACTCTTGATGGTGACTGGAACAGGGGTTTGGAGTAGGCAGGCTCTGGGGTCTGAGTTGGTGTTGGCTGAGAGCAGCTTTAGAAATGGGTTTTTGTTCTCCTCTGACACCTGAGTAGGAGTCCCCATGTTCTCCAGGCTGTGTGTGCATATTAACATGCCAAAATCCTTCACATTGCTTTCCCTAGGGTCACTTGGAAGTGAGGCAAAGCACCCAGTAAGGCTGGTGGTCACCCAGCAGGACTGGACTTGGGCTCTCTGCCCACACCAGCCTCCCCCATCCTCCCATCCCTCACTGCCACAGTGTCAGGAGCTGGGATCAGGCTGGCACAGTGGCCAGGGTCCTTCCACCACAGGGCTTTGGTGTCCCTTGTCACAAGGACAGAAGGGATTTGTTATAATCTGACCTCAGGTTGTCACCAGAGTCAGTGTGGAGTTGGGTGCTGGGCTGTGCAGGTTTGTGGTCACTTGGGGCTCTTGCAGAGATGGTGAGTCACAGCACTGGCATCACTGAAAGCAAAAACTGTGGGATATGTGGGCTGAGTGCCTCTCATTGCTGTTCCTTGTGCTTTCCCAGCTGTAATTTGCAAAATAAAAGCAGCTCTGATGCTCATACACTGATAAACAGCATTAAAAGATTAAAGCAGAAGTGAATATAGTCCAGCATCAGGAGCTGATGCTCACAAGTCTTGCTGAACCTCTACTGTGAATAAAACACAATAAAACACAGCAGGCAAACCTGTCTTACCAAAGTCATTTGTAGTCAATTCTTGAGTACAAAGGAGCACAACTCTTCTTCAGTTCTTTGGTGTTGTCCCCACCAAAGACATCTTTAACCATCTTTAACCAAAGATGGTTAAAATGTGCCAACAGAGCTGCACCCAGATAATGCTCTGGCAGGGCTCCTGTTTCACCTGCATTATCTGGAGTGTTTAATGGTAAGATCACTCTTGCTTAGATAGACTTGGCATTCCTCAGTGTTTTCTTGTTAAAGAAATTTCCTTAAGTAGAAACTTTTTTCTTCAGAGTAATTTTTGGTTGATTATTGCTTATATATGCAATTAGTGTAATTGCATCTGATTATGCAAATGTATTTAACCATATAATTAGAACATGAAGGGATGAAATATAATGCAGTTGGGAAATCTTTTGTAAAACTTTCCAGGCTCGGGACTGGTGTGCAAGGTGGTTGTTATTTCTTGAATTGTAGGCTGGTAGACTGAAGATCTTGGTTCAGCATCCTGGCTAGTTTCAAAACATGTTTTAAATATTGTATTAATTGCTCTTAAAAGTGGTTACATGGCCTTTGTGGTATTTAGGTTCTGTTTTTTACATGATATTATCAGTAGATCACCGCTGAGCTCAGCCTGGGTCTCATATGTGCCTGTAAACTTTACATCCAGGGTCATGAAAGCATCAGTTCTTCATCAGATCCAAACCCAGATCCTGCCTTCAGATGGGGCCTCTCAGGGAGAAGAGAGGAGAGCAGGACAAGCACAGAGTTGTGCACCTTGGGGTGCTTGTTGTCTGTAGCTCAGGGGCAGAGCTGGCCCCAAAATCCTATTAATGGTAGCACATATTAGTGGCTGGCTTCTTTTTTCTTCTGCTTTCACTTAGAGTCAGGATTGAAGCACGAGAGACAGATTTTTGTGTTCGGACACAGTTGTTTATTAATTTTTATCTATAGTACAGTGAGTTCTACAGCACTTCTGGCTAACAAGCTAAAAGCAAGAAAATGGAGCTGTGTCTTGGTCCTTACAAGGTCTTTTAAGGCTTAACTATCTAATTAAAAGTTAACATTTTTATTATTTATACTTTTGACCCAATGACCAAACACCTGTGACCTGCACTGTGGTACTTTCTATCCAACCAAAAACTACTACATAAAACTACGAAGGAACAAGAAGGAAGAAGAGCCAATGCCCCAGAACCTCCATCTTGTCCCATACCTATTACTATATTCTAAAACTCCAAATTCCAAACCCTTCACCATGTGATATCACACACTTCCATTCAAACTATACACCAGTGATTCTAACTCCATCACCCAAATTTGGAAGCCTTCTCCAAGGCCTCAAGTCAAAAGCAGAGTTCTTTTGAGGGTCAGAGTCAGAAAGGACAGGAAGTTTAAAACTCCCAGGCTTCAGGGTTCGAACATCATCCCTTTGGAGGGAACCTTTCTTGAAAAGGACTGAGGAGGAGGAGGTAGAATGCTGCATTTTCCAGACTGTGGTCTGGAGATGTTTGTTGTCATTTAAGAAGTCTGGCAGGAGCAGGGGTCTGAATATGCTTTTCAGATTTTCCACACTGTGCTTGAATTGCAAAGGCTGCTGTTCTTTCTCCTTCCCTGGTTCCTGTTAATACTGTGCAAAGAGCCTCACACAAGTCATCAAAGCACCTTCCTTCAGATCTGATTTTCAGCTATGCCACAGCAGCCAGGCTCACTGCCAAGAGCTGTGGAGAGAAGAGGGACTGGATGATTACAGCAGGATTGAGTGATTTCTCAGCAAGATGTGCTCATCTGTGCCCTGAAACAAGAGCCTTGTGAGCCCTAGGACAAAGCAAATATATGGAGTGTGTGCAAAAAGCACCCACAGTATGTTCTTATTTATCATTTAGGTTGTGTTAATGTCTTCTGCTTCTAGTCAGAAATTAGTACCCAAAGTGATTACTGCCCCTTCCCAGGGAGGACACAGCCCAAATGAGCAGCCTGGTGTACATCTGCCTTCATTTTCTCTGCAAAGACTGCAGGGATTTGCTGCTTTTCAGCTTCACAGAGCTGCAACTTTTTATTGTCCTTTGCCTTTTGGTTTGGGCTGCCTTTTGGCCAGCAATGTCTGGAGCTGGTTTTCACAGATGCCAAGCAGCTCATTTGCTTTTCCAAGGCCTGAATCCTGGCAGCAGCAGTGTGAGTGGAAATGGGCAGGAGGCAATCTCAGCCTCAGTGTCCTGCTTGGTGTGCTGGGGTGGGCAGAGCTAAAATGTAGGCCAACATTCTCTGAATTTAATTACTGCAGGAAAGGTGAACCTTCTAGCTGCTCTCTTACCACAGCAGTGAGACCCATGAATGGCTGGTGCATTATATCTGAAGTTCCACGTGTTGCAAGCTGCTTGTGGGATTTGTGGCAGCTCAGATGTTGCTCCAGTGCATGGCTGTGGGACCCAAGTTCCCCTCAAATTTCTCCAGACCAAAGATTGGAGTGAGCTGCCTGGGCTTGGGGCAAGTGCCTCCTACATGTATAAAGAGTTGATGAGGTCAGGGTGGGGGATGTGGAATTACCTCCCTCATATCAGGGCAGCAGTGCTTGGGGAAGCCCTGCAGAGCTGGGAGCACACTCCAGGATGGAAATGCTCCTAGTCTGTGTTGCTTGGTGTGAGGAGACAGCTTTGGCTCTGGAAGGGACTTGCTGACCTGATAATTCTAAAATGTCATTTAAGGAGCTGTCCAGGACTTGGCAGCCCAGCCCAGGACACGCTGCTTCTCTCCTTAAAGGGAGTTTCTGCTGCTGTTGACAGCAGTCAGGGCAGATTCTTTTTCAGATGGTGTCTGACAGGGCTTGTGTGCTGCCAGATGTGCCCCAGGCAGGAGGGAGTTCCTGGGGGGAGTCTCACCTGGGCTGATGGATGCTGGTGATGGTGACATCCCCTGGGCTATGGGTGCTGGTGATGCTGGTGATGATGGTGATGATGATGGTGACATCCCCTGAGCTGATAGATGCTGGTGATGATGATGATGATGGTGACATCCTCTGAGCTGATGGGTGATGGTGATGGTGGTGATGATGATGGTGATGGTGACATCCCCTGAGCTGATGGGTGATGGTGATGATGATGATGGTGGTGACATCCCCTGAGCTGATGGATGCTGGTGATGCTGGTGACATCCCCTGAGCTGATGGATGCTGGTAATGATGATGATGATGGTGACATCCTCTGAGCTGATGGGTGATAGTGATGGTGGTGATGATGATGGTGACATCCCCTGAGCTGATGGATGCTGGTGATGCTGGTGACATCCCCTGAGCTGATGGTGATGATGATGATGATGGTGACATCCTCTGAGCTGATGGGTGATGGTGATGGTGATGATGATGATGATGGTGGCATCCTCTGAGCTGACAGGTGATGGTGATGGTGCTGACATCCCCTCTGCAGGCAGCTGGCCCTGGTACATGGACCATTGCACTGATTGGAATACCTGGCCTGATTGCTGACCGTGCTGGTGAATAGTAAAGCACTGGGTAAAGCTGCTGTGATTTTTGGGAGCTCTCTCTGTGACAGTGCCTGTGGGTTTTGTGTGGTCAAAGGTACCTAAAGGAGGTGCCTGCAGGGAGGCTCTCAGTGTGACACCCCTGCTGCTCCCCATGGGGGATGTGAGCATCTCTGACTGAACAGCAGCAGAATCTCTGCCTGAGCCCTTTCTGTGCAAATGCTCATTACAGTTATTATCCACTGGGATTCTTTTACTGCAGTGGCCCTTGGGGCCTCAGCACGGGGCTGGTGTGTTCTCAGGGACACAAAGGAGAAGCAGCATCATTCCTCTTAACCTGGAACTGCAACAAAGCCATCAAGTCACTTTTCTACAGCCTGCAGCAAATTTGGGAAATGAAGCTGCGTTTGCTGTGGCTCAGGGAACATTTCTAGTTAGCCAAGAGGATGGACCAGGCAGTAAACTAGATTTACAGTTTTTATTTTTCAGATAATGCTTTGGAACACTTTATTGAGCAGCAAAACGAATTGCATCTGCTCATCTCCCACTCCCACATAAAATACAGAGAGGTTTTCTCCAGGATCATATTCCTTTCAAAAGGGTTTTTTGTACCATTCTCTGCTCAGTGCCAGTCTGGGAAGCATGTGCAGCCATTTGATAAATATATTGTGAAAATCATGGTTGAAGTGGCAGTCTGCCTGCAGCAGAGGAATAGCTACAGGGAAAAATAGTAAAGAAGATATCTGTAAGTAAATTAATTTTGCTCATATAAGCTTGTTTGCAGCTTTGGTTCGTGTCTGCAGCATTATCCTCTGTTCTACAGCAGGTGTTCAGTGTTGTGGGGGATCAGCAGGGACAGCAAAGCTGTGCAGGAGCTGGGAGATGGTGATGGTAGAATTTCTGTTTTGCTGGGATTTCCCATCACAGCAAGGTATGGTTGTGCCACAGTCTGAAAAACTGCAAATCCACATTGATTTAGCCTTGGAGAAATTAATAGCTGCCTTTTGTACTGAGTTTATGCACAATGAGACTGTGCTGCACGTAACTGGTTTGCTTATTCTGAAATCTTTGCTTTCCAATACAGTTTTGGAGGATTTATCAGTGAAAAGGAATCCTTCAAAACAGCAGAACTTGAAACAAAGCCCAGCTCTACAGATGAACAATTATTTTCTTTAAAGTCTTGCTGGATTTTTTAGCCTGCTTTTAGCAGCACTGTTTTATTTGTGTCAACAATATATAGGTCTGTTTTGATGGGATGGACTGATTTATGGGGTTTATCTTCAGTTGTCTAGTTCAGTTGTCAGCTGAAGATTAATTTTGCAGCCTGTGCTGTGGGTTAGTACTGAGCAAGTTTGCTTCAGCTTTTGAGGAGGAGACACCCAGGGTGCCTGGTCTGGGGGGTGAGGAGCTGCTCAGGTCACTGACATAAGCATCACTGTTTGCTGGGCTGCTCTTTCCAGTGCTCCTGGACTTTTCTTCCTGCTGGCTGAGCAGCATGAGACTCACAAATATTCAGTTCAAGTGGGTGGTTTGTGGGCTTTCACACCCAGCCACACAGCAACATGGGCAGATTTTTCCTTCCCCTTGCTCCTACCTACGGAGAAACCTTGAGAGGAATGAAGGATTTGTC
>VZTT01041375.1:3630-15447 GCA_013400855.1 Buphagus erythrorhynchus | reverse complement strand
CTCAAAATTAAATTCTAGAGCTGACAAGTGAGAATACAGATACAAGTGCAACACATCTGCATGATACTGTCCCCAGGGGAAGGCACATCCATGACAGAGCCATCCTGTGCCTTCCCTTGGGCACAGAACCTGCAGTTCCAATCAGAGTATGGCTGTATTTTGCCACAGAATCTTAAAATGTTTTGGGCTGGAAGGGACCTTGAAGGTCACCTTCCCCAGACCAGGTTGCACAGGAGCAGATGTTTCCTGTGGAGGGTTGTGCAATGACTGCATCTATTAACACAGAGTAAGGTGAGTCTGTGCTGAAATCTGTGACTAAAACCAAGTGGGAAAGCTCTATTTATGATGTCTGAAGGGAGATGAAGCAGTACAAGTAGCATTTGGATGTTTACCTTTTCAAAGTGTTCATAATTTTCCACTTGGGAAGTAGAAAAAGTAATACTGAGAATAACTTAGAATGCTTCTGTTGTCAAAAGAATCATAGAATTTAAGCCACACAGATGAAGAAAGCAATTAACAGCAGAGAAAAAAAGATAAAGGGCATCCACTTCCAGTGAATGTGAAAAAAAATTAGTTTGCTCTGAGAATTTTTAAAATAAAGAGGCTTAATTATGAGGCTTTGTGAGAAAGTATTTAGACTATTGTTTCTTCCTGAGGTCTGTCTTGTATTTCTTGATTAATCATGAAGTTACTTTTCCCAAGGTCAGAAAAAATTGCAGAAAATGTCAAAGCTTAGCGTAAATGACTGAAAATTCATTGGTGTTTCTTGGAAGATAGGGCTCAGCAAAAACAAGAATAAGAAAAAATGTACTGTGTAACAACACTGCTGTAATGTTTTGGTGCAGGAAGGTAGAGAAAAAGATGTTGAACACTTTTCCCAGGAACAAAACTATTCAAAACTGATCACTGATGACCTGAACACATTTTTTTATTTTTTTTTTTATTTTTTTTTAATAGTGCAGAAGTAAACAGCCTATCATCAACCTTAAGGTTTGGGGTTTTTTTTTGCAAATCAGACAGATGGTGGATATAATGATCTCGGTTTTCAGTGCTCAAAATGTGTGCAGGCTTGGTGAAGAGGAATGCACAGTGACATGAGAAATTTTTAAACCACTTCTGCCACACTTTTCTGTGGCCTCAAGCAAACCATTTCATCACTCACCTGTTTTCCATTCTCCAGATGGAAATGCAAAAACATTTGTACCTCGCAGGTGAGATGTGTTGTAAAGTCATTCATTTCTAAGATATACTCACACACACAGGAGTGCTGTAAGAACAGTAATAAATACAGGAAATGTTGAAGCCAGAAAAGAATAGAGGCTCAAAGGCAGGGAAAACAAGAGAGCTCAAATCACTTCTGTGCCTCTGAAAATTCCTCCAATGGTTTTAGCTCAGATCTCAGAAGTCCCTAAGTCTATATAACCCTATACATTGCATTTAGTATTAAATTTGCACAGTTCTTGAATCTTTGACATTACTTCCCCCTGCTCAGCCTTTAAAGCTGCCCAAAGCTTCTGTTTCTCACCATGCAGGGAGAATTATGCTTAAGTCACCTTGTGTTAAGCCTAGGTTCAGTATTTAGATATATTTCCCTCCTGCTATTCCATTTATATCATGTGGTGCCAGTATGTTCTGGGTAATCTCAAGCAGTTTACTGGCATACATGTTTATTTTCTCATTTCTGTTATATATCTGTTCAGTTTCCTCTTTTCTGAACTCTATAAATTGATTTTAGCATAGTTGTATCATGTCTTGCATTCACAGAACCTGACTCATTTCTGGTGCCATCTGTTACACACTTGGAATCTTTGCATTGTGCTGCCTAAAATCTGATAGTCAGAAGCAGCCACATTACTCCCAGCTTCATATTACTTATCAGGCCCAGGGGCCTGCCAGGTACTGTTATATTTCCTGTTCTCCTGCAAAATGCATGGCACCATACTGGTTTTTGAAATGCATATAGAGATTTTTTTCTCTAACTTTGATGTTGTGTATAGACTTAATAAGGCATCAATTATAGCAACATTTTTGATGACTTTGTAATTCAAAACTCAAAATAATGGCTTGCAAAGGGCATAGCTCAATATTTTAAGGAAAAGGCCTTCAATCCCAAATGGAGTTAAGTGCAGAATTGAAAAAGCAACTTGTTTATTGCAATGCTGTGTTCACTGTGTTTACAAAGTCTATCAAATATTCATGGGGCAACGGGTTCTCTTCTTTCAAATGTGGAATTTTCTCTTTTGCTTTGCTGCAGAAGAGCAGTGCAACTTGCATGACTTCCTGCCATTGTTTGTACAAAAATCTGTGGTAGCAGTGGAGGGTTTTCCAGTCCAATGGGGCTTACATGGGTGACTGGAACATTGGAACAGGATTCTTATTTATCTTTCCAAGGCACCATTACACCTGGCAGAGCTGGGATTTCCTGAAGATGGCTGAGCACCTGCCTGCCATGGCAAGTGGGCAGTGAATTCCTTGTTTTGCTTTGTTTTTTTCACTTGTTGTACAAACACAGAATCACTTTGTCTACAATAATTTGAATTGTTGTAAATCCTATTCAGTTTTCAGTGCAGAAATCTCAAGGAATACTGAAAATCTTCTTTTTAATATACACTCCCTCCAAAGGAGCAGCACAAAGCTGCCTGATGTACATTTCTCAGCTTTATTCCAAATCCCCTAATAAAACAAGGAGCATGAGTCCTACTCAGCTGCTCCAGTAACTCTTAGCCTCAAGGAGCTGAGAGTTTTACACTAAACCAAATTCTATATAATTCCTATATAAAGGACATCTAGCCTTAGTCTTACTCCTAACAAAGAGAATAGGAAAATCCCATTTTGACCATTATTCCATCCTGCTGCTGGAATATCTTGGGAACAGGCAGCAAGTTGTCAATCCCTTTTCCTCTTGCAGACACCTCTAACCACTGCCTAGGGAAAGGATAAGCTACATCCAGTAGTACTCTTATTTCCATTTCTTCCTCCATCCTCCTCCTGTGACCTCTGCTAATCCCTTTCATCCTCCAAAGCCAAAGGAAACCTACATGTAAAGTTGCTCCTATCCTTTAACTCTTCCAAAAATAAAATGCTGCAACAGCTTCTGGAAAATGCTTTTAATATATGCTTAAGTGCCTGTGATATTTCTGCAATGATAGACATCTGAGTGCTGTGTGAACTACTTATTTTTAATAGCAAAATATTGACCTAGGGTTGTGGGGTGTGTTTCAGAAAACACAGCAAAACAGAAATTCATCCTTTTACAAAAGGTTACCAAAGGCTTATGAGCCACGTGATTTCCACTTAGCCTTGTAAAGTAGGGCATAACTGCAACTTGCTTTTGTAATGTGGCCTTGTACTGGCTTTCTGCCTTTCTCATTTTTAGAAAAGACTGTATTTATATTTGTTTGGGGGCATTTTACATAATCAGGGAGTCATGGATTACTAAAAAGGATCTGGAGTTGTAAATGCAGCTCCAGGGTTTCAGTGCAAGGGCTCGTGCTCTCACTGAGTGTCAGATTTAACACTAGACACAAAATTGATGTGATTCTTCTTCACTGTGTCAATCACTGTTGGTAACGAGTAAATAATCTTGTAGCAATTCCTAATACTCATCCAAGTGTGGTTTTCATGGTTTTAAATTTTTTTAAAGCAGTATATTTCAGAAGTTGCTGGAGTAACTGCAGTTTTCCTTTCACAGATGCTAATTAACCTTTGACTAACTTAAGTATCAGTAGGTGTGGGAATTCTTGATATGTTAAAAGTAATGGTGATTTTATTCTCATGAGTTTGCCCACTGGGAGAGCTTACTATGCTATCAGACCACAGAAAGAAGAAAGGGGAAATGATTTTAAGTAGCTTAAAATATTAACTTGCTTTTGATAGCACGTCCTAAAGTTTAATTAGCTCTTTTTAGAATTTTTTTTAGGTTGCCTAGCATTCTGCTGCTATGCAGTGGCATAATCTCTGCTTCTGCAAAGTATTTAAGAAAATTAATGTGGTTAAGGTATAATTTTACAACTTTTATTTTTTAGAGAGGTCTACACAGAGCTTTAGGCACCATAATGTATAATTACTAAACTAACTGAAAAGCACCAGCATTGGTAAAATAATTAGAAGGAATCAACTGGAAACTCTACAGAAGATCTCCTTTCCTTTCTATCCTTTTCCTCAAAGTACATTTCAAGGCTTCTCTGAATTGTCTTCTGTGAAGTGTGTGCAGAATATCCTGTTCATGTAAGCAGGATGAAGTCAGTGATGCTCACAGGAGTTACTTGTGTGTTTAAAGCTGCTCAAATGCTTATGTCTTAAATGTTTCAGCACACTATTACTGTAGCCTTGATTTCCCATCTGTACAACCTGCCTTAGGTACACGAGGTGATTTTCATTTCCTTATTCTACTTTCTGTGAGAAACTGCTCAGAGAAATGCCTCCTCTGAGCCTGAGTTGTACTGTTCTGAAAAGTTTGTTTTCTTTATAAATTGAAGACGAAAAAAAATCAACAGCTTTAAAACAGCTTGATGGGTTATGATGGTAATAAAACATACTTTCTCTTAATTTTCAACAGCTCAGACTTTTATATTAGCAAATAAGCAAGTATGTGATCATTATGGCATAATGTTCTGTGTTCTGCCTAGTGCCTTTTTAGGAGCTGAGATTTGCCTCTGATTACAATCTCAACTTCTTTTTCTATTCATTAGCGCTATTAGTCACCCAATTAGTCACCTGATTATCTTAAATTAATGCTATCAATAGATATGTTTTCAGATTTGAGTCTGAAATGTTGTATTTCTGGCGACGTGCTGTGATAATTATTCAAATGTCTTTGTTAGATGGAGGATGACTTGATGCAAAGTGCCCTCCTTTTCCTTCCTTGCACTGAAAGCAAGGAAATCCAAAGGTTTTTGATTCTACTAGAATTCTGCACGATTTTCCTCACAACAATTTGAGAGGGAAACCTGACTGACTTGTCCTACCAGGTAGTGATTTGAGCAATCTGTGTTGTCCACTGCCTAATCAGGTTGGACATTAGGAGGAATTTCTTCAGGGAAAGGAATGGGCTGCCCAGGGAGGTGATGGAGTCACTGTCCCTGGAGCTGATTAAGGAAAGATGGGGCATGGATTCAGTGCCGTGGTCTGACAGGGTGATGTTTAGTCAAAGGCTGGACTCGACCATCTCAGAGGACTTTTCCACCCTAATTATTTCTGTGATTCTGTCATGATCAGATGCAGTAATGTCCATGCACTTTTTTCCTCCCTTATTCTGCCCACCCTGCCTGACCCCCATGTTTCCTCCTGCCACAAAGCCAGGTAAGCACAGGTTTACAGGACCCCAAGGAGAAAGAGCAGATGTGCTGCAGGATGCCTGAGCCATTCCCATCACTCAGAGCCAGGCAAGTGCCCGAGGTGCCTGGTTTAATGGAGCTGCTATTTCATCTGCAGCAGGGGCTGGCCAGTGCCATGCCATGCTTTTTCTGTTCTACAAAATGTTAAATTGGGAAAATCCGTTGCACTCAATATTTGCCCCCTTAGACAACATCTTATTTCTGTGCTTCATCAACCAAAATCATGAAAGCAGTAAGGAAGATGGAGCTGATAATGCTGGCATCCATTCTTCCTCTGGGAAGATATTTGTGTTTTAAGCATGATTTCTATGTCATACAGCTTACTAGTCTAGTAAGAAACTTGGATACATATTTACAGACATTCATTGTGACTCATCAAGTAAATCACACTCATTTTCCAAATTAGTACTGTATGCTTATCAAATACGTACTTCCCAGACAGCTGTGGTCCATTAAATATATCATTTTCTTCTTAAGAAAATTAAAATTCAAAGTTGAAATGAAACTTTGGGGAATTTTTTAAGCAAAATTAAATTGGAACATTTTTTCAAGTGAGAAATTTTATTAGGGAGATATAAAAGGACAGGTTATCTCAGCCTGAGCAAGTGTGTGTAACAAGACAGATGTAAATGTAACCTCTTGCTGCCAAAGTGATATAGGTTTCCAGATATTTTGTTTTCCCTTCACAGGTAATGTTATTTTTGCTTTGAAGAATGATGGGAGGGGAGGATCTTTATTTCAAGCTTGAAACCCAAAATAGACTGTGCAGTTTAATATTTGACATAATAGATATGACAGATGCAACTAGTTGGAAGACTTTAAATGTTCTGTGAATTTTGCATATGACACACACTGATTTGAATCACCCATCTGTGCTTTCAATGACGTGCACTAATTGCTCAAAACAATAGAATATCAGACTATTATATAGGTGTGATGCTACACAGTGCACTCATTTTAATGAGAGTTTATATTCAGCTCTTCCTGTCTGCGTGAAATGAACTCCACAGAAAAAAATAACAATGAACTGACTAATTTTATGAAACTCTAGAGCTGATTGTGGCAAGAAATGAAGTAAAGTAGTGTTTTCCTGTGAAGGATGTGAACTCCTCACCACACATTTCTGTCTAGTTCTCATTTCTGGAAGCTGGTGGTGGGATGTAGCTGCTGGTTAGGACATTTCCTGGGGCTGTGTGTGTGAGCCAGCACAGCCCCTGCAGCAGCTGAGGAGTGCTGCTGTAGGTGAGCACTGTCGTGGTGCCAGCAGGTGCAGGATCTGCAGAGAGGTGTTTATGGTGTGGCTGTGTTGTCTACACGGTCTGAGTTTGTTACAGGCTCTATCAACATGGTCCTTGCTTGCTTGGCTCACATGGGGAGCTACATTTAGTGTTTATAGTTTGGGTGGGTCACAGTAGAAATAATGAAGTGCTGGTGCATTCTGCTCTCGTTGTGACATAAATTTCATTGTTCATCAGTGCTTCCAGTGGAAGGCACAGAGGAAGGCACCTTGGAAAACAAAGGATGCACTGATGCTGCTGACAATGATGTATTTCATTGCAGCATTTACTAGGTTCTTTGAGTAGTTGTAAGCCAGTTCTTGTGATGTTTGTCTCAGCTCTTAACAGAGTTACAACCATCAGTGGAATTTGAAGTTCTGTGTATGCAACAACTGACAGAACCAGAGGACAGAGTCTTAAGCTGTGTCAAGGGAAATATAAGTTGGATATTAGGAAAATTTTTTTTACAGAAAGGGTGATAAAGTATTGGAATGGTTTGCCCGGGGAGGTGGTGGAGTCACCATCCCTGGATGTGTTTAAAAAAAGACTGGATGTGGCACTCAGTGCCATGGTTTAGTTGAGGTGTTAGGGCATGGGTTGGACTCGATCTTGGAGGTCTCTTCCAACCTTGTGATTCTGTGATTCTGTGTGTGATTCTGTGTGTGATTCTGTGTGTGATTCTGTGATTCTGTGTGTGGTTCTGTGTGTGGTTCTGTGTGTGATTCTGTGTGTGATTCTGTGTGTGATTCTGTGATTCTGTGTGTGATTCTGTGTGTGATTCTGTGTGTGGTTCTGTGTGTGATTCTGTGTGTGATTCTGTGTGTGGTTCTGTGTGTGGTTCTGTGTGTGTGATGTTATTGAGAGTAGAGGAGGGCCAGCTCAGGTGGGAGTTGCACTGATGTCAATCCCACTCCTGTTTTTGGGAAGCAGCCTCTTGCAAGGAAGGGTTACATCTGGCTGAAATCCACAGCCAGCTGGAAATCTGCCAAAGCTGCTCTTGTGCTGGTGCCATGTAATGGCTTGGGATGGAGTTGGAGGGTGAAGGGAAAGGGGAAGGAGTGGCCAAGGAAGAGCCCTGAAATTTCTGTGAGAGCAGCTCCAAGCTGAGGACATGGCCCAGCTCAGCATGCAAGCACTGGAACCTCATCCAAACCCACAGTGAATCATGACTTTATATAAAAGTGCTTTTAATTTACAAACAATACTAATTACAAAGTTGGTTTATTGCTTTACATTGAAATATAAAACAACTCTGCTTTTTCACACTTTCTGACAGTACAAAACTATTAAATTTCTTCTGTTAATTGCACGATTTCATTGATGTTTGTCCATTTCTTCAAACCATGTAGAAGTAGACAGAACTCTCTGTCTATTCTACAAACCTTTCAACACGAAGAGATTTACTAAATATTATTGATCAGTAATGCTGGCTGGTGTGTTCTCCAGGAAACCAGGTTTCACCAATAAAAGACAAGTAAACACAGTTTATTATTTATTTTTGGGGAGCTGATATCAGTAAAGGGTTCCTTTTCTTTTGCTTTCAAATATTCTGTCTGCATATAGCCTTTCTCCAGCAGATATACACAAACTGTGGACAGAAAATCCCAGGAGAAAGACAATTATTTTTTAACTCTAGCAAAAAAATGTAAAGTCATCTATGCCCACATACATTTCTAAAACTTTCTCTTACATTTAAATCACAATGTTAATATACACTCAGTGCATGTATATCTCTGAAGGCATGAGTTAAAAGCTCTCAGAAACAATTGAAGTTAATTGGATTGTTCCCATTTGTCTACATTAAATACCCTGCATTTACAGTTCAGTTAATAATCCCTTAGCTAAAGAGCTGGAATGAATCTGTCTAACACTGCCAAACATTATTGAATCCACAATGCTAACAAACTAACTACTTGTACAGGAAAACTGTAAATTTTAAATTCTGCCTCCTACTATGGAAACTGCTCATTACTGCTGTGGAAGTGAAAATGAGAACCAAGATTGCTTTTGCTCATGGACCCAACAGCACAGACAATCTTTGCTGCCCATAGGAGCAGGCCATCACTGTCTGGTACAGGAATAATCTTCCCTGCCTGCAGTGGTTTTGGTAGTTTGATAGTCTAAAGTATAGTCCTGGTGCCAGTAGTTTGCTGTGCTTGCTGTAGGCATTCATTGTGCTCAGCAGGACGGAGCTTGGATGCTGTGATATTTTATTCACTAACTTTGGTTGACTTGGGAGAGGATCATAAGGACTGTTTGCTCGAATAGTCTCAAAAATATTCCCCCCAGTTTGTTTTTTTTTTTTTGTACATTCTAAACAGAAGATGCCATTGGCCACTCTAAACAAACCGACATTAACAATTATCACTAAAGAGTTAAAATTATTATAAAGTAACTACTGTGTGTGTAGTCCTTGCAAAATGCCCTGTTTAACTTAGCTAGTGATTTTGTTACCAAAAAGAACTATGCATGAAATCTTGGACTGTCATTGTAATTTAGTAGTGCATACTCTTTATTTAATTTATCAATATTTGTTAAAGAAAGTACATTTATGCCACTAGTCGGTGTGAAACCTGTGGTAACTCTGCCCATACTGTGATCCTAGCGAGCTCAAGCTGACTTCCAGAAGGAAAATAAACAAAAATAGAAGTGAGAGTACCTTTTGTCCAATGCTGAGAAATGTTATGCCTTTATTGGCTCTGCATTTTGTTGCTTTTCTCCAGAGAGCAGAGGTATTGTCAGCAGATAAGGAATTAGAAATGTCATATTGTCCCAAACCTGTCAACTCTCACCTAAGTGGCCGTTGAGAAAATGGAAGCAAGGGCTACTCTGACATTTTGCTTTTAAATTTGCTATGCTTTTTGTAAATAACATATTGTAGTTTTAGACTTGACATTTTTTAGATCTGTTTCATTTTGATGATCATTTTCAATTCACCAGCTTCTGTGTTAAGATACTCAATTATTAAACAGGAAGCAGGAAGGCAAAGTTTCTACCAGAAGGGTTTGGAGCCTTCTGTCCATACAGGAGTCGACAGTAGCTGTGTAAATATATGGTCCCAAGTATCACTGCCTGTCTGGGAGTTCTGCTAGATTAGAAGTGATGTGCTGCTTTCCTTTCATGCTCCATTCAGTATAAGGATTTTTTTTTCTATTCTTTTGGGAATCCCGAATATAACATTCAGAGCAAGTCAACTGTACTTTCAAAACAGGTACTGTGCTAACACTGAAAACATGTCAAAATGAAAATTACTTTTCTTCTGACAAGTATTTGATCCCACTAATCTTCAATGCTGGCTGTGCTGTTCTGGTTTTGTGACTGCTCCATTGCTGAGATGTTTTGAGATTTCCTGCCTAAAATAATGCTCTTCTAAAAATACAGAATGTAAATATGAGAAGATAAGTGGGGCCAGGCACTTTCCTTCTGACAGCCTTTTGCATAAGTGCTGTCCCCTCAGCTCTCCCATTGCCATTTCTCAGAGCTATGCACTTTGATTCTGTCAAAAGGTGTGGTAATGAGAGCAAATATAATTATGTTTCTAAAAGCTGGTGACCACAGTCCAAATAAATGGTCTTAAAGGATGCTTTGAAAGCTTCAAATAGCAGAGAAACATTTGACTTGAAGCATCTTTATTCTTTCTGAGATCCAAGTTAATGGAAAGACTATAGTTCTGAACCCCAGGTTATTAGTATTAATTTCTTTAATGTGTTTCTGTTCCAGTATTACTCAGAGCTTCTAAAGTGTAGGAAGAAACCCCTGTGTTAAAAGGCACCTAGGAGAGCCTGCTTGTCTCTATGTGTACACATGTATTTATGTAGCCATATATAACTAAAAGAAAATCCTACACCTCCACCTTTCAGGAAGAAACTGCGTTGGGTGAATGTTTTTTCAAAGCATTTGAACATGACTGTACATGCAAACATAGGGAATATATCAGAAGTGCTATTTCTGCCCCTGTGAGCACAGGAGACCAACAAGGAACAGCCCTGTGACTTAGGTACCAGCACCACCACTGGACTGGGAAGTTCTGGCCCATGCTGGAGACAAGCCTTGACATTTCATAACAGGAGGATGCAGTTCTGCCCAGTTTAACCTGCTGGGAGTGACTCAGAATACACGACTTCCACCTTGGTTTCTCACTACAGAATCAGATTTTCTTTATGCTACTCAAAACGTGGCAAGAAATGCAGGTTCTGAGTTAGCACAAGGGCTTTGAAAGGGTGATCAATAAGAGCTTTACCTCTAAACTCCCTGCCCCTCTGTCTACTGAGTGTTTGTGAGGACAGGGTTGGATTACAGTCAGCTGTACAAAACAAGTTTCTTCCCCTCTTTGCCACTTTTATGAAGAAATTCAGCTCTGTGAGGTAGCTGGAGTCATTTTACTGATAGTTGGTCAATCAGAAAATGGAGAAAATGAGACTTGCATATCATTCCTGCTGTCTGTGTTTGCAGGAATGTGGATTTCTAAACTGTAAAACGTTGCACAGGTTGCAGTGAGTTACACAGAGCTCCAAGCATGTGCCTTGAAACCAGATGACATGAAGAGCATTGGGAAGAGAGGTGGGAGAACTTGTTTCATTCCAAACTCTATATGAAAATATTATGCACAATTAACTTCATTTTCTCTGCAATGTTCAATTACATGGTTACATGAAGATCAATTTTGCTCTGCTATTTGGGCTGTGAAACTGGGCCTTGAGAGAGCTGGACTGTATGCTCAGCTGTGCCATAAACAAACCCATATAGCTGCTGTAACACCAGCCCCTGCAGTTAGCAGAATTAGTCAGGAAGGTTTTTCCAGCAGCCAGGGCTGTCCCTAGCAAAGGAAATTACTTGTGCAGGAATCTCAAAGTGATCTCACCTGTCGAGACTGCTGTTCTGGGATCTTTTCTTTGCAGACAGAGAGATTTGGGGACAAGATTAGAAAATTTATTTATCCAGTTGTTTTTTTTTGGGCTGAGAACAGAAGGCAACAATGAAATAAAAGTGAAATAATATTTATTTTTTTAATGTTATTTTTGTATATAAGTCAAGGGATAGCAGAGAATGCTTTTTTATAGTGTAGCTTATTGCTGTAGATGACCCACCCTACCCATCTGGATCAAGGTAACAAAAATTCCCTCAGAAAGCAGAAAAAAGCATACAGCAAAACTTTCCAGTTCACCTGCATTGATGGTATGTTTTTCAACTGTGTCTTTGTGTGT